>JACEEZ010009135.1:67500-83324 GCA_016584305.1 Chionoecetes opilio
CTCGGATAACAAGACATTGCAGATTGATTAAAGGCCTATCAGCCAATTCAACCCTACTATCCACCGATAAGTATCCTAGTTAGTGACAGTTGGGTGATGTGTCGGGATGAGATAGACGATTGGGTTTGTATAGGTAAGGACCTCAAAAAAATATGTGCTGTCAGCATAAATTATACATGACTTATCGGACTGTCTCGCAGGACAATACCTACAGAGTGATTTACTTTATCACAATAAGACCTATGATGAGTTCAAAATAGTTTATTAAATATTTCTCTGGCATTCAGAAATCGGTATCCTTGCACCACTTTTAGACTTGCGACAATACAAAAGGCAAGAACACCCAATTCAGTCAGTCAGCCTTGCAAAAATCCTCTAACGTCAAAAATTAGACTTAATAAGACATCTAGGAATCTTCTGAATGGTGGATAATGATGGGGAAAATGAGTCTGATCAGCTGTTGGTAACCTTTTTGGATACTACACTTACATGTTTCTCATACATCCTTAAACAAGTAAAAAACAGGAGTTGGAAACACTTAACTTTGCTCACAAGACACCTTCAATGATTTGCGCAAATTTTGGGACTCGTGTCTTATGTTTTAGCTAATGCACATTCTTCTATGTTGTTGTAGTATCCACACAACACAAAACACCACCAACCACGAGGACCATTCTCGTCCCCTTCCAACTCAAACACTGTTCAACTCAAACACTCGTTCCACTCAAACAACTCGTTCAAAGACAACGTTCATATTCTTCCCGTTCACAATATCCCCGTTCTTCTACTCATCCTTCTGCTTCTTACTGCTATTATTGCAAACACAAAGGACACACGTAGAACGTTGCTATACACGACAAAACGTCATTTTCTAACCAGGAATATGTTCCACATTTTGTGATTACCATGGTCCCTGTTGGTCCGACACTCTGACTGTTCGGCAGGAACCAATATCCTCGCTATTTCATAGCAACATACCCCCTCAATGGACTTTCACGCCAAACTCAGCCCTGCACTCTTCAAAAGCACCACGAGCCAAGCTCATTCAGATGAACTTCAGTCCCTTGTACACCATTTCTACTTACACTCTGGGGGCCGGTTTCAGCAAAACTTACCAGCGGATACCTGTTACGGGTCTTAGTGAATAGACCGCTACGAGAGAGGAAAACTGTTTCGGCAACGATATGTAAGCACTAGTAAGGATGAGGTCCATTGCGCTGGTAGCACAAGAGGGGCCTCGTGTGCGCACAGCCAATCATCTCCACCTTTACATCGGAGGTTTAGGGCTTACACGTGCTTTTGTTTACAAACAAATTTCATTTAAAGTTCAATATCATACCTCCATAAATGTAGTAAATGATGTCTCAAGAGCTTATATCATTATGTGCCTCATAAAGTGTTCGTTTTGCACGCCTGTCACCTGATACTCCGTAAAAACCTATTTAAAAAATCATGACTTTTGCTGAAAACACAACAAAATAGCCTGCTATGAGTGTCGTGGTGATTCTATACTATGCAAGATCTTTCGTCTTTTATCGTCAAGGAGAAAAAGTAGAGAATTTGCTAATATTTGTGCTATGGATTAAACATGACCCGTGGGTCTGAATTAAAGTATTTTTCACCCTTTCTACTGTTATTTATAGGTCTGCAAAACGATGTGTGAAAGGGTGGCTATATGGTACCTGGAACAGTCGACGATAGGAATCTCGCCGCGTCGCGGAGTGTTCCATTTTCAGTCGCGAGTGTTCCTATTTCTTGCGGACGTTCTAGTTCTGATCTTGAGTTAAGTTATGTTGGTTATGTTAGTGCGCTAGTTGACCATTATCCAGGTAGGTTAGTGGAACGGTTAGTGGAGGTTACTAGTGAAACTGTCTCGAAAATCCACGTCGGGCGAGTGTTCCAATTGTCGGCGGAGAGTTCTCGGTGGTGTTCGGCGAGTTTCTATCGGCGATGTTATAAAACCGGCTATATGTGCAGTTTAACCAATACCGACGGTGGTGCTTTTACTGAACGTTGCGTTCTTATCAGAAGGGAGTAATATAACACCTACAACAGCGTCGGGTATTATTCTAGGGTTTGCCATCTCCCCTCTCCCACGAATCAGGCTTGGGGACCTGGAGGAATGCGGGATATGGCTTGGTACAAATATGCATTGCAACCACCCATAGTATTTGAGTTAGGGGTGTTAAAAAATCCCTAGATATAGGGAGAAAATGTATTGGATTTTCGAGTCAGGACGTGTGAACCTGACGATCGTACAGAATGATGAACCGAAGTGTCGAGAAAACCCCCTCCCAAAAACCCCTCGCTAGGAGGTTAGGTTAGATTTGGTTAGGCTAGGTATAAGTTAGATTTGTTAGGTTAATTAGATTGGTTAGGTAGCTTTGGTTAGGTTAGCTTAGGTAGGTTAATCGGTGGGTCAAGCCCCCAGCTAGGTTTAGGTTAAATGGGCTCGTTTAGGTAATTTTGGTTTATGCAAATTTCTCTAGATATAAGGAAATGACCCTAGTTTAGGGAATTTTAGCCCCCTATACAACTTTAAATTACGTGTTTCCGACCGCATAATTTGTTCCTCCGAAAACCCCGCATTCCCAAAGGTCCCAAAACTTGTTTGGGGGAAGAGGGGAGAGTATGGCCAAACACTAGAAAAATTTACGAAATGGAAAAAACTAATGGGATCTGGGAAGGGGCGAAAAACCTCCCACTGAGGTTAGGTTACGGATCAATGCCAAGGTTAGGTTAGATAACTAGCAGGAGGTTTGGCGCCTCTCACCCCCCCCCCCGGCCCCACAGTTGTCAGGAGCGTATTGGTTATAATGGACGAGAACCTGCGCGGGGGTTTACCGCCGTTACTACTTTCTGTTTTCTGTATTATTTTTGTCAGTATACTGTGCAGTTTATCAAATTCCGATAACCTTCAAACTTATATACATATTGTTAGAGGAAATAATATAGCCCCCTAACCCTTTCGGAGGAAGTTAAGGTTCGGATGTGAGTTTAATAATCCGCCAGGGGGCCGAGTGGTAGAGTTAGGTTCAGTCGGTAAGGTAATAATGGTCCAAGCAGGGCGGTGCAGAGCTAGGGTCTCTGTATAATAATATTCTAGCAGCGCGCATCACTCGGCGGCTGCCGGGTAGGGCTGGCGAATGCGGGCGGGAATCACTGTTTCCGACAATTCCGTTACTTCTCTGTTTTCCGAGGACATCCTATTATTCTTGCCCAATTTTAGTGCTTTTTTTAATGTGATACATTTCGTTATCAAGGAAAACGAAACAAAGTTTTGTGGACAAAAAAAAATTAATGCCTTTCCGGAAATAAGAATATCTCCATCTAAAAAAGCACTAATTTTAGGCAAAGAAAAACTAGTTCAGTGTATAAGAAAATGACCTGCGCAGTCTCGTTAATTTTTACCTTTCTTGAAATCGATAAAAAACTCAGTGATCCACTAAGTTTACAGGTGGAGTCTAAAGGTTAAAAAAAAATCTTAGTGATGCACGAAAAACAAAGGTCAGATTCTACTTAAAACACAGCAATTCTATCAGAAAAATAGATTCGTCTGAAAATGGAGAGGGTCACTGTAACAATCTTGCCCATAGCTTTTAACAGTTGTTAGGTTGAGGTTATTTGGGTAAGATAAATTATGCGCAGGCCTTAGTGAAATAGTTTTTCCAACCGTGTATGAAGTGATATTGGAAGGGAATTACTAAAAATGTCTTAACATATAATTGAAAATCATAATGGCATTGTCAGGGACGTTAACACAAAGTTGAAAAGGAGAGGGTGGGGTGAGGGTGCAGTAAATTGTTTCTGTGTAGCCCATGATTTTGCAAGCAGCAGAGAGCCCGTACAGCTAAGTGGGGAGTCAGATCGTTTTCAGGCCATAAGAATCGGTAACGGCAAAAAAAATTAGCAATTATAAATTCATTTTTATGTATTCCGAGTCGCTGAGTTTTTTTTTTACATTTGTTGCATATAGAGCCTGTAGGCAGTGGTGACCCAGGGCTCGGAGGTTAGGCATGGGAGTTCACTTGAGGGTTATGATGGTTGATCCTCGCCCATTGGGGCGCAGGGCAGGTTCTTAAGTGAACGCCTTGTGAGGCTCATGCCGCCCCCCTGTGTCCTCGATGCACTCGCATTCGAAGGTAGAGTTGATAGGCAGGGCATGTGGGGTGTTCTTAGGCACTCGACGGTGCAGAAAGGTTTTGTTCTTCGGGGATCGAACTCGGGCCACCTAGAACGCCAGTCGGAGACTCGAACCGCCTCCGCTACCGCCTCCCACACAGTTATGATTCAGTTATGATTCAGTACTTCCAATAACCTTGTACGTTACAACTCAATCAAAACGCTAATTCGATCAAAACAACTGTACAATATTAATATACTAATAATATTAACATTAAAAATGATGATTTTAACACTGTATAGTCCCTTTAATTACAAAACAGAAAAAGACAAGCCATATCAACATAATTTTCTTGCTGTAATTCAGTGAAATAGTGAAGCTGATGAACAGTATTAAAGCAAGCAGTAGATGTGAAATAAGAAAAGGGATATTTTTGATAATACCACTGAGTTTAGTACATAAGTACTGATCAGGTATGCATTATTAAGTGTGGATTTTAAAACCTGTTTGTTGCAGCTATTATGGAGCATGGGAATTTAATAATCTGACTGAGACCACAGTTGCACCTAACACACTGAATGATCCACTAGCAAAGAAGGCAGGGCAAACCAAGGACTTGAGTGTGAATTGGAAATTGTACAGTACTATGGTGGGTCTGGAAAGCTGGGGTCAATCTCTCACAGAGCTACAGGATTATCATGGCTGGGGTGGTGTAATACCGTAGGAAGTGGGTGTCACTGACATCTCAAGAGGATCAAGTGACGATCTCTGAAGACCCCCCATGCGCAGCCTGTCTGTTCTATTGCCCCTCAGAATCCATGATAGCTGCACAAAAAGTTATTTTTGGGATAGGAATGGTTGAGTGGCCGGTTTGGGTTAGGTGCACCGAAAAGTTTCATTAGTAAAATGCCCAAGGTAGGAAAAAAACAATAAAAACTAGAATGCATATTGGTATATTTTTAAATACTCCAATATCCTAAATTTACTAATTATAACTCACGTATAATCCTATCTAAAGTCTCCACATTGCTTAATTAACCTAAAAACACTTAAAACCATTTACGTAATTGTAAGACTATTCACTAACAGTAAAACCTGGATAAACTCAAACCACTTGGGTGAGAAGTGCGATCGCAATATCCGATAGTTCGGTGTAAGGATGATCGGTTGTCCCGCCTCATAAACAGAATAGAGGTTCGGTTTATCAGGCGGCGTTGTTCGTCATACGTGTCAAACAAAGTTAACGTATGTACAGTACTGTAGAGTAAAATTATAATTTGTAAAAGGTAAATCAATGGAGTAGTCAAAAACAATGAGGGTCTGAATGTAAACCGAGACGCACGTGGCCGGCTAACGTGTTCCTGTCGGCTCACCAATCGGCCACATATTGCCGATACTAGAGTCGGGTTAATATCAGAGGCTGGTTCGAAGACAACACGGTTTTCGGTTTTTTAACGATGGTTGGGTATTATCGAGGGTTTACTGTATTTTTTAATGTTTTTTTATGTGGGTTATGCCATATGATAATACTTATGTAAAGTTAGTTAGGGGCTTATGAGTGGTAATACTTATATCTAGGAAAATTGCCTAACCAAAATTAACCTAACCTAGCTTGCGGGTGGACCACCGATATACCTAACCTAACTCAAGTTAACTAATCAAATCGAACCTAACCTAATTCAACCCAAATAGAAACCTTCCCAAAACCAACCTAACCAATATAACCTACCTAAACAAATCTAACTAACCTCCTAGCGGGGGGTTTGGGAGGTCTCGACACTTCGGTCATCATCTGTGAGGAATCGTCAGGCTTCACATGTTTAGGACTCAGCAGAAATCCCAATAAATTTCCCTAGATCTAAGGAATTTGTCCAATAACCCTAAAACTCAAAAAACTATGGGTTGTGATGCATATTTGTTACCTCAGCCAATTACCGCATCCCCAGGTCCCAAGCTGTTTGTGCAGACTGGGGTGAGTATACGGGCAAACACTACAATAATACCGATGACACTATAACATCGCTGCCAGGACCACACACCTGCTGCACCGTTACCAACCACACCTGACTGCACTGTTCCCATCCTCAACAAAACACACACCTGCCCTGCCACCTCGTAGTACCACACCAAACACAACACCTGCCTGGCACCGTTTACCACACCACACACACCACACATGCCTGCCACCCTTTGTTCCCACCCCACCAAACACCACACCTGCCTGCCACTGTTCCCAGCACCACCACACACCCCACCTGCCTGCACCGTCCCATCCCCACCACACAACCACACCTGTCTGCCACCTGTTACCACACACACACCAACCTGCCTGCCACCGTTTTCCATCCCCACAAACACCACACATGCAAGCACTTGTTCCCATCCCACCAACACCAACCACACCTGCCGCCACCTGTTACCACACCACACACCAACCTGCCTGCCACCTGTTCCCAGCCCACCAAACCACCACACCTGCCAGCAACCTGTTCCCATCCCACCAAACACCACTCCTGCCTGCCAACCTGGTTCCCATCCCCACCAAAACACACACATGCCTGCCACCTGTTCCCATCCCACCAAACACCAACACATGCCTAGCCACCTGTCCTCAGCCCCCACCACCACACTACCATGAAAACTATGGAACATCAAAAACAGGACGTAAAAATGGACGACACAATATCGTCGCCAACGGAAACAATGTCCAATGAGTGACGCTCATTCCACGGCCTCTTGCACTTATTAGGTTATTAATATACAGTCCCTACTCTTGCAACAATATAAATGATCCACAAAATAGTATTCACTATCAAGAGCCTTACTATATAAGTAGCTAGATAATGAAATCAGCTACAGGAGACGTGTGGTCCTTTCCCGCTAATATGTCTGTTAAAGCTTCTGGTAAGCCGCTACTAGACACAAGGACCACTCGTAGGTTACGAGGATACTTGCAATAATCGTAAGGTTTGCTGAATAAGGGTCGTGCCCATGTTGCAGGGAGTGCGGGAAATTACCAGAGTTTTACTCGTTAAATGGTCTTGCTGAATCCATCCCGGAAGACCCAATGATTTTGCAGCTGAAGTCAACCAGCACTATTTTAACCTGTTTGTTGATACAGGTGCTTTCAGTAAATAGCAGGACTAACGAGTGGCTTTGATAAACATCAAACTGTGCGTAATCGTAAAAGTACTCATTATTTAGAACCTTCCTGCTACAACTTTGTGGATAGCTGGCACAGTTCTATCTAACACTAGGTAATATAAAGTTATGTTTTGACACATACTTATGTTCCAGACTTGCCACCTGTCCAGATGACTTACAATATAGCAGAAGTATAACCATTCCAGGCTGACACTATCATTGGCCGTCCTGCTCTAACCCAACAATGAAATGATCTCTATCCACGCTTGCATGGAATCTATTGGCGTGAACGTTTCATTCCAGAGGTTATGAAAACAATCTAGAGCTCTTCAGGAAGTCTGTTCATACTAACATTGTCTCCTCCACTACATGCGAACTCTCCTGAGTCTCACAAGCTCTTGATTCCACATCGCACTCCTACTGAAAAAAATCTCTGATACAAAGGGTTTTCCATTCCTAGTTCTCCCACTTGCTATGCCTAACCAAACATTCATCATCTAGACCACGTCTTAGTCGGTTCCATGGTCGCCCCTTCTCGCTCAAAAAACGTAAAACGTAAGACTTCCGTGTCGAGTTTATATCCACAGACGTTTCCACGTCTATAACACTCCACTTCAAGAAGCCTCACTTCAAAAGTTTTAGAAGACACAGCTAAGCCACTGTCACGCTGTCGTCTCGTCCAACGTTGAGTTCGAACACTCTCATGCACGCTAGTAGACGTTCGAGTGAAGGGCGTTTCGAACGTCGATGCCATTTCTCTTCCTGAGTCAGTAAGGCATTATGCTCTGGCTGTTCCTTCAGCACGTGCAGACTCCAAAACTTCATGGCAAAATCAAACCTTTATGTGGTTAACGTCACCCAAAGTCCAGTCACTCCACTTGTGGTACACGTCTTGTTCATTTTACGTCTACCCAGCTGACGATCGTATCATTGAATGTTCACAAGAGACCACTAGTTCAATTAACTCCATTCAGTTCACGAGTCTCAAAATATTGTTCTGACCTCAAGCATCATTTGAAACCACGGACCATCCAGATTCCACGGATGAACTTATTCAAACTCTGACCGACTTCCGTAGTATGTTTCTCTCCCAGGTGAGGGGCACCGGTCAAACCAACGTCGCCACTCATAACATCAAACTGATTTTAATGTGATGGCCCAACCTGTCTACATACCAGCTTAATCGCATTAGCCACAGTAAAATGGCCATGTCGATCGCATTGTTTCAGAAATGCTGACTGAAGGAATTCATTGAAAACTCGATCAGTCCTTTCAAAATAGCCCAACGTTCCTTGTTCAAAGAGCTCAGGGCGATTGCGTCCTGTTTTGTAGTCGATTTCCGTGCCTTCCTTCAAACAAACTGGACTGTCCGTCCTAGGGACACCGATATCATCAGGGTGATGGCTGCTCTAAATTACACAATCAACAAGGCTGTCTTGAGACACCACATACATCTGTTTGCTCAGGACAAACGACTTCCGTATGATTTTTGGTCCCAACCTCTAAGCTATATACAACTATGATGACTTTGTCAGACTACGGTTCACTACCATTCCAAACAAAACACAACGTATCCACCAATCACTTGCTCTCTCTAAAGCTGATATGCTTCCATACACAATAAGTCAGATTCCCAAACTTCTCCTTGAGTAGGTGACATTGTGTATTCCCTTGGTTGCCGTCAAACAGCTCCCAAGGTAGACCCTAAGTTTGACGACCCCTTCCGGTATAGCTCAAGAACATGGGAATAAGGTTCAGTTGCTTTCACTAAACGACGGCACTAACAGAAGTGCCATCTTGATTCTCTAAAGAAAGATTCCTCGGGCCTTGACTGTGAGGACCCTAACTAACCTCGTTCCAGCAGTCTCACCTCACTCCATCACAGCCTCAACCAGCTCCTTCTACTCACACTTCTACTACTCCTTCTCCAGCACCTCAGCCGTCTGACCATCCTTATTTCCTTCGTAGTAGTGTGAGGTACCACTTTCCTTTTCTCTATTTTCCATGTCCTTTATGATGTTTTTGCTGTAATTTTTGTACATATTGTATTATGTCTCAATTTTTTTTCGTACTCATATGTCTGTTTTGTACCATGTCGGTTAGGGTACGCCCAAAGACTACTCTATACTGGACTTGCTACTCATTTTGGGCTATTTCCAGTGGAGGCCAGTTTTGCGATTCCTGCCATTTTCGAACATCACTCCCTTTTCCCTTCCTATGGTTTTATCAGTATATATGATATCCCGTTATCTTCGTAAATGTTGTCTATAAGGTTATCAAAATAAAAAACAGTAAAATGCAATAAAAGAAATGCCTTATAGAGAGTTTAGAAATAATGCATGAACTCTCGCCTATAAAATTTTGCGAGAAGGAAACATTTTAGAGGCTAGCGATAGAAAGGAAGCGGATTTCATTAGCTTTCCATTGCTATATTTCGTTTTCTGATTTAATGAATCATAACCATGCATAAATTTTTTAGCGTAACAAAAAAAATACATCATCTATCGGGATAATATGTATACCCGAGGATGATGTTATTATTTAGTTAACGCTAATTTATGCTATGGTTCAATTCATTATCAGAAAATGAAATATAGCAATGGAAAGCTAATTAAATTCCGTTCCTATGATAGGTCTGCATGTCAAAAAGGTTCTTCACGCAAAATATCCAAATTGCGATGAGTTTAAGTGAGAGAATATTAAAGTTCATGAATATTTTCAGAGTCCTCATAATAGAATTTCTTTAGTGTATTTTACAGTTTTTTATTGATAATATATAGAACAAGCATTCACGAAGATAACAGTGTATCATTTATACTGATATGCCATAGTTCCTACTGTATTCATGGAACATTTTTTTACTTGCCAGATACGATTGAGATGTTATTTTTTAGTTACGCTAATTTAGGCATGGTGGTAATTGCATTTATCAGAAACGAAAATATCAATGGAAAGCTAAGAAATCGCTCTTTTTTATCGCCTAGCATTTTAAAATGTTTTCTCGCAAAATTATTAAATGGCGAAGAGAGTTTAAGTATATATTGAGTAATGCATATTTCTTCACCTCTCATATGGCATTTCTTTGTATATTTAACTGTTTTTTATTCCCGATAATATTATAGAACAAACAATTACGGAAGAAACTGTTATATCAATATATACGATAAACCTAAGAAGGGAAAATAGGGGTGTGTTCATAATGGCGAAATCGCAAAACTAGTCCTCCACGGTCATGGCGGGTTGGCGCGGGGCAGAGTAGCAAGTCCAGTATAGAGTAGCTTTGGGACAGCGTATATAAACAAAAATCTTTTCTCAACTTTGGCATGCCAATTTCCTACGTAAAATGAATTCTAAGACGATTTACTCGTTTCCATTTTGCATTGAGCAAATTCTACTATGCAAATCGCAACTTTTAGAGTGACCCCTTATCGAATAAGCTTTTAAAAGAGTACGCCCAGTTTGGTTGTTTTTGTTTCCGGTGGTCCTGTGTTATTGCATCATGCACCATATGAGTCCAATGACTAGCGTCGGTAAGCTCTTTCTGATCAGTTGGTTACAGGCACTACTTCACAGTGTCACAGCCTCTACGTTGGCTTAGTTAGAACGTGCCATCAGTCCTTCTAGACCTGAAGCAGGGCATGGTCTCCCGGTGGTGGGCCGAGCCGGATAAACCTCGTCTCTGGCCTGCTGACCCACCACTGCTGCGCAGACTCGTCACTGCTTCACGACTCTTCGGTGCTCTGAGTGTGGATAGAGAAGCCGGAACCTCGTACGGCTTGACCAGGATCTCCTGATCTGATCCCGGGACCAGTATTACAGGTGAATGCGGCTCGTGCACCTGGCAGGCTGCCAGCTGACCAGTGTCTGCAAGATGTGGTGCGTGACAAGTCAGCTGGGTGTGATGCGAGGTCTTACACTGGGTTCACCATACTCCTGCCAGCCATCAGCTTCCAAAAATTGGGTACACACGGAGAACTGCGGTTCGTAAGGCCTTTTTTTCCCCCCCGTACATCCCCCTTATTTTTTTTTTTTCAAAAACCCCATCCTTTCCAAACAATTTTTTTTTGGGGGAAATTTTTTTTGGGGCTTTTTTTTTACTTTTTTTTTGTTTCCCCTTTTTTTTAACCTTTTGGGTTTTAATTTTAGTTTTTTTTCCCCTTTTTTTTTTTGGGAATTTTATTTTTTTTAAACCCCCCTTTTAATTGTTTTTTGAAAAGCTTTTTTTTGTTTTATATGTGAAAAAACTGTTTTTTTTAAAAATTTTATTTTGTGAAAACTGTTAAATTAGTGGCCTAACGCAAAATAGGCTTACTGAAGATGTAACATAGAGGAAAAAATAGATCAACTTTGAAAAAAAATGTATTATGATACATGGAAAAAGGTTTTTTTATATCATACCTAACCCCTTTTTACCCCTTTGGGTGTTGCGTTTTTGGGACCTTTTCGACCTTTTGACAAAAAAAGGGTACCACACTTCTCCCTAACATTTCCCACATCCTCCACATTCTCCATTCCCCCTTTCGGGATTTTGAATTGTCTACTGAAGTTTTTCCCACTGCCTCTGCCACTTTTGTCTGTGGTTTCTCCAGGTCCATAAATTCCCACAAAAGATCTTGAACATAGTTACGGATATAAGAAGTAAATTAATTAAAAAGGGTTAAAGAAAACGAGAATAAATGAGAAAAGCCCTGCTATTAAGGGGACAAAATAGGTGGATAATTAAGGGATACAAGAAAAGAAAGATGCTTGAATATCACTAAAAAATTTTTTTTTTTTTTTTCTTTTTTTAATCACAAAGGAGGCCAAGGGCCCACAAAAAAAATGGGTAACACAAACCCGCTTAGTTCCCATTTCTATGAGAAGACATAAAGAATAATTAAAAAGGGGGGTGAGTAATTTGTTCGGAGGTTTTTGTTACTCTTCTTTTGAAAAGATTTAAGTCATAGGAAAAGTGGAAAAATAAAAAACGGGAAGAGATTTTCCAGATTTTCCCAGTAAAAGGGGGATAAAAAATAAAGATACTGTTTAACTCTTGTTGGGGAAAGGACAAAATAGGGGAAAAATGAGTAAAGTCTTGGGGCGCGGGGGCTGGGGGGAGGGGGGAGGATGCAGTTAGAAAGTTCAGAAAGCAGTGAGCATGAAAATAACGGTAGAAGGGGCAAGAAAGCAAATTGCGGCAGTGTTTTTAAGTTTTGGAAGACATCAGGGGAGAGGAGTTGTGAGACAAAAAAGCTTTTGACTCGACCTTTTTTTGGGAGAGCTGTATGAGTGGATCCTCCCCAAACATGTGAGACATACTCCATACATGGGGGATAAGGCCCCTGTAGAGAGCAAACAATTTGGGGGGAGAAAAAAAAGGCCAGATGCCCAGGGCACCTAACTTCTTGAAGCGTTTTTGCAAGAGATAGATGTGAATTTTCCCGTTAGATTTTAGTAAAGGTAGTCCCAGAATGTTCATTTTAGAAGAAGGAGACCGTTTTAGTGTCATGAAAAGAGGGGTAGTTATTGGTAGGTTTTTTTCGAGTAATAGGTTAAGAAAATTTGGGGGTTTTTAAGCTTGAAAAAAACAAGGTTGCTTTCCCCAATCAGAAAATTTTAGAAAGATCAAAAGTTAGGCGCTCGGGGGATTTCCCCATGAATCACTTTGTTCCTTTGATTTTACGTCCAATAAAAGACGTGGAAAAAAGCAGGGTGAAAACATCAGTGTAGGAGTGGATAGGGGTTTTAGTTAGACTTAGAAAATCTTTAAAGAATAAAAAAAGAGTGGGTGATAGGACAGAACCCCGGGGGAAAAACCACCATGATGATTTAGGAGAAGAACAATGTCCTTGCAGTAGCTGCAATAGAAAAGGTTGAAAGGAAAATAAGATGAAGGTACAGAGAGAAAGGGTAGAAAAATGAATGTGGTAGTTTGGAAAATTTAAAAATTTTTGCCAGGCTCTAAAAAGTTTTGGGTATGTCAAGGGCAAAGCAAAAGTTTTACCAAAACCCTAAGGGGGGATGACCAAGATTCATTTGGAAAGCTGAAGATCGCCCTAGATCGCCCTTTTCAAAAAAACCTACTGGGGCGCAATTTTGAAATTTTGGCAGATAGATGCTTAAAAATCTTTTTTTAAATATAGATTCAAAAATTTTGAAAGGGAGGGAAATCAAAGCTAAGGACGGTAGTTTGAAAGGATTAGAACGGTCACCCTTCTTAGGAACAGGTTGGATGTGAGCAAACTTCCATCAAGAAGGAAAGGGGGAAGTAGATAGACAAAGATGGAAAAGTTTGACCGGGCGGGTGCGGCCACAGAACACATTTTTTTGAGAAAAATAGGAGGGACTCCGTCAGGACCGAAGCCTTCCGAGGATCTAGGCCAGAAAGGGAAAAGAAAACATCATTACGAAGGATCTTAATGACAGGCATAATATAGTCAGGGTGGAGGAAAAGGGAGGAACAAGCCCTTCATCAACCAGAGTGGAATTTTTTAGCAAATGTTTGAGCGAAGAGTTCAGCTTTAGAAGTAGATGAGACAGCTGTGGAGCCATCTGGGTGAAGCATAGGAGGGAAAGATGAAGAAGAAAATTTGTTAGAGTGTTATTTGCTAGATGCCAGAAGTCATGAGGGAATTTGATTCAGAAAGATTTTGACATTTTCTATGATGAAAGAGTTTTTGGTAATTTTAAAGTAAAGATTTGGCATGATTCCGGGCATAAATATAAAGGGCGTGAGTTTCAGGAGATGGATGCTTACGGTACAGTTTGTGACCCACCTCTCTATCTCGGACAGCATGAGAAAAAGGGAGTTAAACCAAGGTTGACGAGTTTTTAGGATTAGAGAAAGTGTGGGGAAATGTACGCCTCCATGCCAGAAACTATGACCTCAGTTATGCGCTCTGCACAAAGAGAGGGGTTTCTTTTTGGGACATGGAAGCAGTAATCATTTCCATGGAAAATCAGAGTAGTACTGCCTTAGGTCTTCCCTTAGCTGATTTGGAAGTGCCAAGAAGCACCTAGCTTAGGTGGGTCCGAGACGGTACGGAGCGATAGGACAGGTTACAAAAATAAGATTGTGATCGGAGGAACCTAACGGAGAGAATATTTCACAGGTAAGCAAGGGTTAGTAGTTAGGAAAAGTCAAGAATGTTGGGCGTGTCTCCAAGGGGGTCAGGAATACGGTAGGGTGCTGCCCAGCGGCTCTAGGTTTTGGGAGGATAGCAAAGTTGTAGGCTTGTTCACCAGGTTGGTCAGTGAAAGAAGATGATAGCCAAAAACTGGTGGTGAACATTGAAGTCCCCAAGAATGGAAATTTCTGCTAATGGAAAATGAGATAAAGTCTCCCCTTTTGATGTTAAATAGTCGAAAGAATTTTTCATAGTCAGAAGGAGTTAGGTGAGAGATACACAGCACAGATAAATTAGTAAGAGAGTGACATTGAAGCCGAAGCCAGATGGGAGAAAAATTCGGAGAAATTCTAGACCGTGGGCATGAGAGCAAATTTATGTCATTGCCACATTACGAACACCAGCTTTGGATTAAATGAGAATAGAACAGTAGGGGACAGAAAAGGTCTGCTGTCATGCTCACAGACAACTGGGTTTCGGTGAGGAAAGAAGATGAGGTTAAAAGGAGGAGAGATATGTTCAAAAGAGAGAAAGTTTGATCTAAGACTGCGAATGTTTGCAGAAGTTTAAGGAGAAAGGCTTGAAAAAGTATTAAGACACCCCGGTTCATCTTGAAGCTGTCCCCCTGGGGAAAATTTTGGTCCCCCTCCCCCAGTTTTGGGCCCCCGAGGAGGGCGATAACACCTAAACATTTTTTAGTGAATAGTGTAGGGGTGTAGTGCATTTGTGTAATGTGAGTAGTAAAAGGAAAGTCTTTTAGGTGCGGGGCAGCTACTCCGTTATCCCAGACCTTAAGGGAAGGAAAAAAAAAAAGGACCGGGAGATTTCAATAAATCTGCAGCACCCCCTCAACTCCTAAGTACCTCCCCGGGGGTTTTCACCTGGCGGGAGTGTTGACTGCCTACTCCCTCTGCTGCCTTTTTCCCTACTGACTGCCACTCCCTACTGCTGCCTACTCCCTGGAAATAATAAACCAAAGATTTTAGTTACCTTTATAGAAGAATTGAGCCCGGAATGGACTGAAGAAGAGGTGTCGCGGCAAAAACTGTACACAACCAAAGGGAAAAACTTTTTAAAAAGAGATACAGAGAAAAACCATTTTTATTTATATTTAATAGGTATAGTGGGTTTTTTTTTTTTTAGTGTGTGAGGCCCTGTATTCTACACCTAAGTAAAGGGCAACTCTACCTTTTCTTCAAATTTTGGCAAATTTTACAATTTTTTTTCCCCTTTCCTCCTTCCCTTTTTTTTTCTTCTTTTTTTTTTCTTTTTCTTTTTTCACCCTTTTTCTTCTTATAAAAACCCTCTGGAGCATCCCCCACAATTTCAGGACACGTGCAGCTTAGAAAATCATGAAAATGTTATAAAAATCTTCCTTTTTCTATTGGTTTTTTAATTTTGTATGTTCTCTTTAAAATCTATTAATTTTTTTGTATGTTTTTTTTTTAAAA
>JACEEZ010009137.1:0-23074 GCA_016584305.1 Chionoecetes opilio
CAAAAAAATTTCTAAAGTATCGATTAACATATAATGGACAGACAGGCAACTACAGAGACGAGGAAAACGAGACAGACGAAAAAAACCAGAAACAAAAAAAGGAAAACAGAAACTACAAAAACAGACAGAAAGCAAGACAGACCCAAAAAACAGACAAAAAAACGAAAAAAACAAACATAGAAAGGACAGAAGAGACAGAGAGACAGACAAAAAGACACAGAAACAGACAAAGAGAGAGACAGAGACAAAAACAAAAAGACACAGAACAGAAAAGGAGAGAGGGACAGAGACAAACAAAAAGACACAGAAACAGAAAAAAGAGAGACAAGACAAACAAAAAGACACAGAAACAGAACAAAAGAGAAGACAGAGACAAAAAAAAGGGCACAGAAACAGAGACAGAGAGAGACAAGAAAGACAGACAAAGGACAGAAACAGAGACAGAGAGAGACAACAGACAGAGACAGACAAAAAGACAGAAACAGAGACAGAGAGAGCATACAGACAGAGACAGACAAAAAGACAGAAACAGAGACAGAGAGAGACATAAAAACAGAGACGGGACAAAAAGACAGAAACGAGACAGAGAAAGACATACAGACAGAGACAGACAAAAGACAGAAAACAGAGACAGAAAAGAAACAGACAGACAAAAAACACAGAAACAGACAGAGAGAGACAGAGACAAACAAAAAGACACAGAACAGACACAGAGATAGACAGAGACAACAAAAGACACAGAAATAAAGACAGAGGACGAGACAGACAGACAAACAGACAGAAATAACAGACAGAGAGACAGAAAGAAAAAGAAAAAAAAAAACAGAGAACAAAAGACAAGAAACAAGACAGAAAAGACAGAAAACAAAACAAACAGAAAAATACAGAGAGAGAGAAGACTGAGACAAAGACAGAATAAATAATTCTAATATATTCGTATGATTTGCGTCTACATACACCCACTCTGAATTTTTTTTCTTCATATTCACGGACGATGCTGCCATGGAATATTGTGTTAATGTTTGAAATGCCAAATAAACCCGCAGGTAGATGGAATATTTTTTTGCAATGGTCTGACGGGGAGAGAGAGAAAAGAGGAGAGGAGGAGAGAAAAGAAGAGGCAGAGAGGGGAGGATAGAGAGAAAAATGAGTGAGAGAGAGAGGAGAGAGAAGGAGAGAGGAGAGAGAGAGGAGAGAAGGAGAGAGAGAGAGAGAAGAGAGAGAGAGAAGAGAGAGAGGAGAGAGAGAAAAAAAAAAGGATTTTTTTAAGGAGGAGAGATAAGAGGGGAGAGGAAGAGAAAACATAGGATTAATTTGGTTGGAGTTATGAAGGGGAAAGAATTAATCTGCCGAAAATACATTTGTGCAAGGTAATTCATTATGCTCCCCCAAATCGCCTCTTAAAGCAGTAAACCAGCCTACTACCAGCAGTAAAAGGGTTAAAGTCACATGCACTAGGTAGGTTTCCGGAAAATCATGAAAATTTAAGCTTAAATGTTAAATGTATATATATAAACACAGCTATATTTTTTAATTTTCTTCGCGTACTACTACGCTTCTTCTACTACCTCTATAAGTTTGCTTGTATCTGTTTAATTCATCCTTATGTAATTGTATATATCTATATTTTAAAATTTTGAGATATTTTACAAGTCCATATTCATAGCGTGCCTGCCTGGCTTACACGGGCTTATCGGTATTGCAAGTCTTACTTTTGGGATTCCCTCCCGCCCGGAGCGCCACGGAAGGCTCACGGAACCCTAGGAAAAAAAAGGTCTACACCCAAAAGTTTTTCACTTCGATGCCGACGGTGAATATGCCTCCTCCCTGCCCCCCTCCCCCCACATCACCCCTGCCACCCCTGCCCTCCTATCCCAGCGCCCAGCACCCCTCTTCTCCTGCCCCACCCCCCCCACCCCAGGCCCCAGCACCCCTCTTCTACTGCCCCACCCCACCACCCCCCCACCCCCAGCCCCCTGCCCCACCCCCCAACCCTACTCCTGCACTCTTGCCACCCCCACCACCCCTGCCACAACCCCCACCACCCCTGCCACACACCCACACCCACCCCTACTCCTGCAACCCTGCCACCCCATCACCCATGCCCCACAGCCCGCCCCTACCCCAGCACCCCAACAACCTGCCCCACACCACCTCTGCCCCACCCTACACCCCTGCCGCCCTCAGAAACCCGTGTTTTAAAGACCCAGGGGCTGATCTAGGGGTGGCTGGGAAATCTCATTGGCCACCCCAGATCTGAGTCAGAGATTTTAAGTGACTACTAACGAAACTAGACATCCCGTGTAGGGCAGTAACAGCCTAGGAATATTCAACTATCTTTCTGACTGTTTTAATCATATTTTATCTTTAGTTTTCTGTTTTTTTTTTTGCTTCTTGTGTCTATATATCTACCCCTTCCAATGGCTTTTTTATCTATAACTTTATCAATGACTCTGTTTTGATCATATTCTATCATGAGTTTTTCTGTTTTTTAGCTTCCTATGTTTATTTATATTATCCCTCCCAGTGGCTTTTTATATATTTTCTACTAATACTTTTTTTTATTATACTTTTTATTTACTTTTTATCTTATATTATCTGGTGTTTTTTTTTCTTTTCTTTTTTCTGCCTACTGTTTTCTTCTATTCTTAGTTTTACATTTATTTACTTTTACTTTTCATGTAGTATTTATCGTATTTTAGTGTTTTTTTTATTATTTTATTATCATTTTTATATTTTTTATCTGCCTCCTGCCTGTTTATCATCGTCTGTGTCTGTCTGCTATCTGTCTGCGGTGTCCTGTTTCCCGTCCAGTGCCTCGCCATGGCTGTCTGGTGTCGACGAGCTGGGGTGTGTCAGGCTGATTGGTGGTTCGCACGTGTGGAAATCCATCTAATTAGGTTTTATATTGGAAGTTAAACAGGCTAGTTTTCCGCTATCAATGTCCCTCCATCACCTGTCACGATCACGTCACCCCTGCTGCTGCTACTACTACTACTACTACTACTACTACTACTACTACTAGTACTACTACTACTACTACTACTACTACTACTACTAAATACTACTAAATACTACTACTACTACTACTACTACTACTACTACTACTGTCACCACTACTACTACTACCTTTACCACTACTACTATCTTTACCACTACTACTACTACTACTGTTACTATTTCTACTACTACTACTACTACTACTACTACTACTACTACTACTACTACTACTACTACTACTACTACCACTACTACTACTACTACTACTACTACTATCACCACTACTACTACTACCTTTACCACCACCACTACTACTACTACTACTACTACTACTACTACTACTACTACTACTACTACTACTACTACTACTACTACTACTATTACCACTACCAAAGGTGGGTATCGCAATTTTTTTTCCAATTCCGCAATCGCAATTCCGCCCTGCACCAGTCCGCAATCGCAATTCCGCAATTTTTTTCAGATAGGCCTTTTCACAATCGCAATTCCGCAATTCCGCAATTCCGCAAACTAATTTTGACACCTACAATTAAAACAAAACACCTACAATTAAAAAAAAAATTGTCTATAGACTCTTAAACACCTACAATTAAAACAAAAAATGTCTCAAGACTTTTTATTAGTGTTTATTTTTAATACTTCTGTATTCCTATTGTTTCTGTCTATACTTGTTACTTGTCATTCACAATTAAGTCTTTGTCTCTTTTAGGGTTTTTCTTTACTTTTACAGTTCACAGTCTACTGGCTAGTAATCACTAGATGACTAGGGTATCTATATGAAAGAGGCTAACGCCATTCATAGGCCCTATGTTAAACGCTACTGGGCGCCATCTTAGCGCCAGGGCCTCTTCGTTCACCCAAAACCCGGGGAAGTTCTCAAGGCATGACCCCGCAGTATATCATGTTATACATGTATAAAGGATATACTGATATCTTCGGAAATGTTTGTTCTATAAGATTATCACATAAAATACAGTAAAACACATTAAACTAGGGGGGGGGAACTCAGTAGAGCGCATACCTCCGCCCGAATATTTCATCAATTGGTTGCCATGGCAACAGTTGTCAATAGATTTCATCCAAAATTAAATCAGTTCTTTCTTATACCAAATAGACTTGGTATACCGAGTTTGGTCCAAATCTAGTCGTAACTTTTCGAGAAATCCTGTACACTAACAAACAGACAGACAGACAGACAGACAGACAGATCGGGGTGAAAACATAACCCCTCCAACTTCATTGGCGGAGGTAATAAAGGCCATTATGAGACTGAAGAAATATGCATGAACTTAAAATTCACCTAAACGCATCGTCATGTAAAACTTTGTGGGACAACATATTACATGGAAGATATCAATAGAAGCAGAATTGTATTAGCTTTCCATTGATATATTTAGTTTTCTGATAAATGCAGTAGTACCTTGCAAAAATGAGCGTTAACTAAATAAATCCCCGCGCAGGCCGCTCTCTGTGATGACTGTGTTCACAAATAATCAAATATATTGGATATATATCGCCTTTTATTCAGTCTTTATAACAAATTTTCTATGTTTTAACTTTTAACTAGTAAATTAAAGGATAATTTATAGTTTCACCCAACCAATGATTTTCTGATGCGCCTTATGTATATAACAAGGCACATCAGAAAATCGTTGGTTGGGTGAAACTATAAATTGACCAAATTAAATTTACTAAATACTCAGTAGATAAGGAATAACTTACTTGTCCAAGTGACTCAAGTTAGCTGGAAGCTTCTCTCCACCTGTTTCCTGGCCCTGCCTGCTCTCACGCTCAGTGCTCTGGCTGAGGGGCTGAGTGCTGGGGAGATCATCCTGAGCCTCCAAGTCACTTCTGACACAATCCCCACTTATAACACTATCAGTATCCAGTGTATCCACCCACACTCATACTCCTACTTCTAGGCGCGACGGAGATGGCGACAAAAACTTGTCCATTCTGGTTAAATTTGCTAATTTTCAGAAGCAAAAATAGACTTAATAAACGGCGTTTAGTAAATAAACGGCTATTTTTGCTTCTGTCTAATTTGTAATTTCAGTAATTTCAAATTTGTCTTATATTTTGCAGATTGTGCTCATATAATTAGCGTTTACTAAACGCTAATCACTACTGCTACTACTACTACTACTACTACTACTACTACTACTACTACTACTACTATTACAACTACTACTTCTACTACTACTACTACTACTACTACTCTCTGATATCAAGCAAATACAACTACAGATAACCTCACTAAATTAGGATTTTTCTTACTGGTTATGTCAACGTGTATAATTATATTCTGTAGTCTTCTTCCTCCTCCTTCTCCTCCTCCTCCTCCTCCTCCTCCTCCTCCTCCTGCTCCTCCTCCTCCTCCTTCTCCTCCTCCTCCTCCTCCTCCTCCTCCTCCTGCTCCTCCTCCTCCCCCTCCTCCTCTGCAGCCTCGGAATCTTCAGTAGGAGGGAGATGAGGTTTGCCTTAAAATTCTTCGCAATGATTAAAGCGTCCTCGTCCCCACACTTCATTACAGCAGCTAACACGACACACGCGAAGGTGCCTGCTCTCTCTCTCTCTCTCTCTCTCTCTCTCTCTCTCTCTCTCTCTGGCCACCCTCTCAAAGGATCGGCTAACTACATAAGGCAAACAGCTGATTGGAGGAACGTAACAGCTGATCACAATGACAATCCCGACTTGTTACAATATTCCTCTATCCGCCTTCTCTCTTCCCTTCTCTCTCTCTCTCTCTCTCTCTCTCTCTCTCTCTCTCTCTCTCTCTCTCTCTCCCCTCCTCTCTCTCTCTCTCTCTCTCTCTCTCTCTCTCTCTCTCTCTCTCTCTCTCTCTCTCTCTCTCTCTCTCTCTCTCTCTCTCTCTCTCTCTCTCTCTCTCTCTCTCTCTCCGTCTCTCTCTCTCTCTTTCTTTTTCTCTCAAGTTTTTCTTTTCCTTGATATTTCCTGTGATGATTTTGATAAGAGACCATGTTAGAGAGAGAGAGAGAGAGAAAGAGAGAGAGAGAGCGTAGAGTAATTTCTGAGAGGTAATTTCACTGTTGGTTTGTCAGTTGAAATAGTTTGTTTGAATTCTTTCTCTGAATTACTGACAATGTTGAGAGAATTAATCATTCGTACACCTTTGTCTGTCTATCTGTCTGTCTGTCTATCTGTCTGTCTGCCTGTCTGTCTGTCTGTTTGCTCGCCCTGCATGTGAAATGTGTCCATGTTTGTCTAACTATTTACTTAACATATTCCGGTTATATATTTTGTTTAGTTGGCGTAACTTGTTTATCTGTGCTTACATTTTTCTGTATGTGTGTATGTGTGTGTGTGTGTGTGTGTGTGTCTCCTCCCTTTTATAACTCATTTTCTTTTGTTTTGTTTAGTTGGCATAACTTGTTTTCCTGTTTATTTATGGCATTTTTATTTGTTTTGTGTTTATCTTTCTCTCTGTCTATGTGTGTGTGTCATTCCACCGCATGGTCTTGTCCACGTGAGCTGGCTCGCGATCGCCAGTTTTCACCCTCTCAGTGCGAGCTTGGAGCTCATTATTACCGATCTTTGGGCAATGCTGGGACCTCACACACCACACCCCCCCATCCCCTTGCTCAAGGGGGACAGTACCGCCCGAATTTCACAGTGGAAAAATCCCCGAGAATGAGCGGGGTCGGGGATCGAACGCCGGACCACAGAATGGTGCCGGGCCCTAACCAACTGTGTCACACGGACGGTGTGTGTGTGTGTGTGTGTGTGTGTTTCCTTCCTTTTATAATTACTGATTTCCTTTTGCTTAGCTAAGTTGGCATAACCTGTTTGTATGTTTATCTATGCTCATACTTTTTGCATTATGTATATCTTGCTGTTTCTGTATGTGTGTGTGTTGTTACGCCCTTCACCGTCGTTTCATTATTCACCACCGAACTACCATCAAGACTCCAGGCGGGTTTCGGGGCAAGTACCCGAAACCTGAACAAAGCTTTGAGACAAGCCGGGCTTCACTCAAGGTGATGAAAGGACCTCGGCGGCTCAAACTAGTCAGTCTCATCTTGTAACGCATCTGGAGTCTTACCTTCCTGGTGGTGGTGGTGTTAAGCCGGACATCGCTCCTCACCCCGTTGATATCGGTAATATTAATTAAGTGTATATTGCAGAAGGTGTGGGTCTAGCTAATTAATTCATATTTACTTTCATTAAGTTTGTTATTGTTTTACTTCATTTATTATATTATTGTTGTGTTAATCTATATTGCTTCTTGTGTATTAATTTCGTGAACTTTAATCTTTTGTCTACGTGGGGATCTATTGTAATTATCAAGTTATGTGGGAGGTATGTAATAAGTGTAAATAACAAGTAATGTAAAGAGTATGTAAATTAATTAAGAATATTAAGATTTAAGTAAGTTTTCCTCTTCGTTACCACTATCTTCACTTAATTGTGGTGAAGCGTTAGGCCTTTTGTCATCAACCACTAGACAATCACTAACGGTCAATAAAGTGTGCGTCTCCTTTTATAGTAACAGATTTTCTTTACTATGTTTGTAGGTGAATTAATCTGTTTGTGAGTCTATCCTTGAACCTGTTTGTTTTATTCCTTGTTTGCTTTGTAATTGTTTGTAGGTTGTATTAATATTTGCTTGTTATATGTGCTTATGTTTTTTTTTTTTTTTTTTTACATCACAAAAGACTGGAGAAGGGAATAAAAGTTTGTGTATATGGATGTAAGTATTTATGTATACGCGTATGTATGTATGTATAAGTTTGTTGCTGTGAGTGTGTTTGTTCACCTGTGTGTGCGCTTAACTAATTGTACCGCCGGGAACAGGTGTGGGGTGGGCGGGTGAGAGTGGGGGTAAGGATGGATGGGTGGGGTGAGAGCGGGTGTATGGGTTGGGGGTGGAGGGTTGACAGTGGGAGTATGGGTGGGGGGTGGGGTTATGGGGGGGGTTGAGAGCGGGGGTAGGGGTGGGGGTATGGGTAGGGGTGGGTTTGAGAGCAGGGGTGGGGGTATGGGTAGGGGTGGGTTTGAGAGCGAGGGTGGGGTGGGGGTGGGTTTGAGAGCGAGGGTGGGGTGGGGGGTGCAGGTAAACGGAATCCTCATCATACCTGACAGTCACGTGGTTATTGGTTATATTTTTGATGTGATAATCACCCCCCTTTTTTTTGCATTTATTTAGCATGGTTTTTCTCTCTTTAATTTAACGTTTTAGCACAAGCAGGAATATGGTGTTCATTTCACCTTGCACTCTTTCACCATTTCACTTTCTATATGGTTTTCCTGATATTCATTTATATTTTCTCTAATCTAAATGTAGGAGTTGTGATTTTTTTAGCATGTTTTATTTATCTTTCTGTATTTTTTCATGATTTTTTTAATTCCGTGGATTGATCGTAGTGAACAGAAATTTCATGAAAAAAAAGTTATTCGTATTGGTTTTATAATTTCTTTCAATACTCTAATCATTAATCAAAAGTACTACTACTACTATTACCACTAATACGCTACTACTACTATTACCACTACTACTATTACCCCTACCCCTATTACTATTACAACTACTACTTCTACTACTACTTTCTGATATCACCGTTTATTCTATTAGATAAGTTGCATGGCTATGTTTTTTTCTCTATAAACAGGAGTGCCATCATATTACTTTGCCTTGTTAGTGCTTTGACTATTCCTTCTTTATATGCAATAATTCTTGGCGGGCGATATCCTGCCTGGAAAAGGAAATTTTATGGAATGGAGCATAAAAGAAAAGAGATGAGAAATTTGCACTAAAAAGGCAGGGATTCAGGTGTAAAAAAATGTGATTAGCTTTCGGGAGGAGGGAGGAAGGTAGGACCAGTTAAGTGAAAAGAATTTATGCACGAAATGAATTAGTAAAATCATAACGTTGAGGATTTTTTTGGTAGAAGCTTCAATTTTTTTTTTTGTAGTTTTCATTTTTCTGGTCTCATTATTTTGTGTTCGTGGAAGAGAACAATTTTTTTCTTGGCTACAAAACTTATTAATAATTTGAGATGTGTGCTCTCTGTTACCGATACATTGGTACGAAAAGGTGAAAGAAGGGAATGGGATATACAGCACAGGTTGAAATTTTTATCTTTTTCTCTCTTTGCTCTCTCTCCAGCTCCTTCGAGAGATTTCTTCTCTGTTTCGTTAGTCGACAGTTGTAATCCACTTGTATATTTATATGTTTTTTCTTATTTCAGAAGTGATAAATGAAGGATAAAAGAAAGATAAAAAAGAAACATGACAGTCTTATGATGGTGGTAGAATGTAATTGAAAATAGAGGCAGAAAATGGAAAGCGAGAGAGAGGGAGACAGACAATAGAGAAAAAGGGGACGACAGACATACATACAAAGAAGTGTTGAAATGGAATAAAGAGAACGGCAAAGAGGCAAATAAGGTTATATAAGAGAATGCAAGAAACAGACTGATTGATCCAGCAATGGCAACTGATCCATGAAGTGTGCGAGAAACAAACTTCCAAGTGTGTCATCATCAGTACAACGCCTAAGGACTCCTGAAGGCGGTGTTCCTAGCGTCTGGGGGACACAACGCGTCATGGCGTCAATTGGGGTTCTGCACAAGTATGAGCTCCAGACACCCTGAGGGGCGAGGCCAGGCTGGGGATCCTGCAGGCTGAGGGAAGGCCCGCCGCGATGGCCCTGGGGGTGCTGGAGGCTCTGAACCCCGTCACTTGCCCTTCACGTCACGCTCCGTCACTGTGCTCCTCAGCCGCGCATTACGAACGTGAAGGCAACTAGTAATAAGAAATTGCCTAACACTGCCATTACCTCTCATACTACCCCTGCCACCACCACCACCACCACTGCCACCTACACTGCACCACCTACGCCATTTCTACTACCTGCCACTCTACTTCCAGAAAGCCTCGGCCACCAATGCTGAAGGGTATCAAGTCTAGTTTTTATCTATTTTCGTAGCAGTGTGGTTGTTTTATGTCTATATTAAGCAGACTCATACATTATTATTGATATTACTGTTACAAGCAATGCCTTACCGCTGTGGTTCGTAGTGGTACGCGTGCGGGGCTGTGATATATTGCATAGCAGACAAAAACTCGGGTACTGCCATCTACTCCTGTCTGTCTTTTCTTGCCCACATCTAAAAGAATGACGTGTTAGGCCTCACGATGCTCACCTTTGTTTCTTGGTAGCGCAGCATGTGATAAGGAGGTGTGTGTGTGTATATATATATATGTGTGTGTGTGTGTGTATGTGTGTGTGTGTGTGTGTGTAGTGTAGTGCTTCAGTCGCGGTATCGAACGGTTTGAGTTGTCTCGACCAGAGGTGTCTAGTGTCTACGGTGGTGGGTGGTGAATAAACGAGACTAGTTTCCTTGTGGTTGCCCTGTCAGCATTGCCCCTTCTTACCCTTCTGCCACGGGCCCAAGACATTATAGTGTGTGTGTGGATGGGATGGAGTGAAGGTGATGGTGGAAGGAAGAAGAGGAGGAGGTGGTATTGGAGAAAAATGAGGAGAGGGAGGAAGAGGGGAAATAATAATTTTTTTTTTTTAAACTTAATTAGATCATCTAACACGTGTGAAAGAAAACTAAATTGACGCAAATATGAGAAAGAAATGTCCTCGGGAATTTAAAGCGAAAATTAGTATTCATGGAGAAGCGAAGAAAATTTTCACTAAAGATATTGATTGATTTGACTTCACATCTTTTTTCACCACAGAAGGTCATAAGAAAAGGGGTGAGGGGGAGCGGAGAAACCAGGGGATGGTAGGAGGAAGGGGCTAGGGGGGGATAGGGGCATTTCTCCCCTGCATTCCTCGGGTGAAAGAATGCAGGATTACTTCATATTGACTTCTCTCTACTGATCTTGCCAAGGGAGCGGGAATAGACAAGGAGGAGGAGGAGGAGGAGGAGGAGGAAGAAGGAAGGAAAATGAGATCGAGAAAAATTGTTGGCGGATGAAAAAAAATGGAATAAGAAAGTAAATAAAGGAGAAGAATAGGAGGAAGTGAAGAAGGAGGAGGAGGAAAGTAGGAAGGAAAATGAGATCGAGAAAATTTTTTGTCTGAGAAAAAAAATGGAAAAAGAAAATAAGTAAATAAAACAGAAGACTAGAAGGAAGAGAAGAAGGATGTGGGAATATAAGTAGAATATCTAATTAGAGCGAAGAACAGCGTGTATGAGTTAGGCACAAGGTTAGGAGTTAAAGAAAAAATAATAATACTGAAAATAAAGTATGAGTGAGAAAGTAAATAAAAACAGGCAGTGGAGGAATAGAATAAGACTATGAAAAGTAAACATTAAAAAAATATTCAAGAAGCCTGAGATAAAAAATGTAAAAATGAAAGAAAACATGAGAAAGAAAATGGGAAGAGGAGGAAGAGAAGAAGATTATAAAAAGTGAAAAGGATAATGAGAAGAAAGAGCAAGTTGGCATAATTTTGAGAGAAGTAAATCAATTAATGCAGAATAAATGAAAGTAGAAAGTAATGCAGAATAAATAAAGTAGAAAGTAATGCAGAATAAATAAAGTAGAAAGTAATGCAGAATAAATAAAGTAGAAAGTAATGCAGAATAAATAAAGTAGAAAGTAATGCAGAATAAATGAAAGTAGAAAGTAA
This sequence comes from Chionoecetes opilio, assembly GCA_016584305.1. Classification (NCBI taxonomy): domain Eukaryota; kingdom Metazoa; phylum Arthropoda; class Malacostraca; order Decapoda; family Majidae; genus Chionoecetes; species Chionoecetes opilio. The sequence continues at coordinate 11,630 of JACEEZ010009137.1, forward strand.
TGCAGAATAAATAAAGTAGAAAGTAATGCAGAATAAATAAAGTAGAAAGAGGCAGAAAGTAGTAAATATGAAATCAAAGAGAAAAAAATGAAAAATAGTGAAGAAAACTCTGAATCCTACGCAATAACAATAACATATGTATGAAATATATTAATGTTAACTAAATAAAGCGTGAAATACAAACAACCTGATAATAAGAAACATTCATAAAAGAATATTAAGAATAACAATAAGAAAAAATAAGAAAAGGAAAATTACGTATATACAAAGATACCAATTTTCAGTTTTTTTGCATTTGTGGAATTTATTGTAAATTCGAAACAAATGGCATATAGTAACTAGGCATGAGGGAATTATTAGAAAAGCCAAAATAGTATACGGATAAATCATGAGCGTGTTGAAATACTTAAGTTAATCTGTAGTGAAAAGATACGTACAGTGTAAAGAGTGAAGTGAGTGCATTGTTGGCCCATTGTTCATCTCCGTCTCTTGGGGCTGTGTCGGGGCAGGAGTCCCAAGAGTAGTATGAATAATAGAATAGTTAGAGCCGGTGGATTTATTGCCTACATTGCTCTTATTACAGTGTGAAAATAGAAAAAAATACGGAAATAAAACACACACACACAACACACACACAACACACACACACACACACACACACACACACACACACACACACACACACACACACACACACACACACACACACACACACACCCACCAGATAAAAAGATAGAAAAATTTATTACCACGGCAACATTTTACGTATAAAATAATAACATTTACGTAATATCAATTTGCAACAGTAAAAAATTTTGGAAAAATTCGCCTAAACTTAGTCCAAAAAAAAACTTTTACATAAAGTATAGTTATATTATGAGAGTAGCTCAACTGAAATTTACAAAATTTTCATCTAAAAAAAAATACACTAAAAAAACACTAATAAGACAAAGGAAAAATAAAAGTCATAAAAAGGAAATAAGAACATTTTTACAAAAAGAAAACCCCAAAAGGAAACAAAACTTTTAAAAAAATACCAGAAAGTTTATAAAATTCTAAAAAGATGAATTTTAAATGTAAAAATTGCTAACAAAACCACGCGATACATTACGGGGAAAAACGTAAATCCCAAAAACTAACCTATTTAATATTTAAACAAAAATGTTAGGAAAAAATTACTATAAAAAACTAAAAATATAGAGTAAAAAAAAAAACCTGTAAAAACCCAAAAAATTACACAAACATTTTGGACATAAACAAAACAGAAACATTATAAAACAGCACGCAACATACCCTGGCTTCGTTCTACAATAAAGTTGAGGATATCGTGAACATTTTTACAGGTTGTTCATGTGTATCGCCATAAAAATTTCCCTCTAACTTTAAAGGCCAAACGCTTGTCTAACATTATAAAAAAAGGGACACCCCTCACTAATGTCTTTGTCTGCACGTCCCCACATAACGCTAGCCGCTCCTCGACTGGGAGGCGACCACGCCCTCGTCTATTCCAGCGTCCTTTTTTTCGATACCAGACTTGTCCCGACCCCCAAAACGAGTAAAGGATTTCTATGGCGGTTTTAAACATATGGCGTTTGGTTTTAATATTGTGAAATTAAGGTGGGGATTGATGTCTTTACACTATACATTTTGATCATTTGCTGGATAAGGGATGAAATCACACTTTGCTTAGAGTATTCACATCAGGGATCTCATTACCATAAAGCTACGTTTTCTCTTCCACTGGGGGCGTCCGGGGCACGCAAAACTGTTGAGTGGCGAAATTAGAGGATCATCCGTAAGATCAGGATCTTGGGATCTCATTTAGAAAAGAATTTGTGTTGTTTCATTGGGATCTATCAGGTAATGTTGTGTATCCTATCTCGCGTAGCAACATTTTTGGGGGGTTTTTGATTTCTTACTCCCAAAGCTGTTTTAGGGCCCAATTGAAATTTTTGATAACGGGTTTAAGATCGCTTCCACCCGACTCCCAAGCCATACAAAAGTGGGGGACATCAATGCTGCGTCGAAAATCGTCGTTTCACTATAAAGGCAACCTTTTGTTTTTATTAAAAATGACACTTTTTTTAAAAAACATGGCAAAACTTTTTCTTAGCATGCCTTTTTGGGGCGGTTGACAAGACCTCCGGTAAAGGGAGCCCGGTAGATTAAGTGGAGCAAGGTCAAAAAAAATTTTTTCCCTGAAAGGGGCTCGGGTCATCGCCGTCCCCTTAATCACAAAAAAATTGGGTTTTTAGATGTTTAAAAAACCATTCCTACTCTGCACAGAAAGACGTAAGATTCCACCTTTTGTACTGTTGTCGCGACTTTGATAAAAACTGTATCGTCCTCTACCAATATGTGAAGCCTTGAATAAAACCTTTCTGCTGAAACCTTTCTCTTTTATTCAAATAAGTTATTTACAAATACTATGAAAAAAAGGCAGGACTGGGTACCCCTGCCGACCCCAAGTGTGGCTGTCATGCCCGCTGCGCTGGCCACTGGACCTGTACCTTGTCAGGCCATCAGGCTGACAACATAACCATACCACATCCAAACCTTCGGGGGATAACAAATATTTTTTTTCCCGCGGGACCAAAATCGATGTTTTACAAAATCAATAAAAGTTACAAAAAAGTTTCAACTTCTTAGGGCCGCCGTATCGTAAGCAGCCCAAAGTGCAATTGCTCATACAGCCACGTTCGCTTGACCCGGCCTGCTCACGAAAAGGGCGGTACCACTGATTCATTCTGAAGCAAAGAAATATCAAATAGTTTGGGCTAGAAAATTTAAATTTTACCTAATACCTCTGTGGGGTGTTGGCCTCCGATTTGTTCCCTCTCTTAAAATAGTAAAAACCTTACCCTAACCCACGATACAGGATATGACCCAGACAAAAAAATACTTTGTAAAAGTGTAGAAAGGGTTAAGAACCATTGCACGGGTAAAAATGTCAACACGCCAGGAGAAAGCCCATCTGTCCCGCGGGGGGCTTTATTACCTTCATTTTCTTAATCTGAATTAAACTTCGTTGGGTGCGATGGGGTCCCCAATACGGATATAACATCAGTACCCCTCCTGGGGTCGATAAAAAGGCCAGGTGGGTTTAACATATTTCAAAATGAGCTCAAAAATCTTCACATTTGGGTTTGGTCTCCTCACAGATGGTTTTGTATCATAATCACCTCCAATGGGGCCTTCCACACCTGGCATCACCCTTTGTCCTTAAAAACCCTCTCCCATCTCCCCAAGCTAATATCATCTTGGTTTGCTCCACTTGCCTCCCCCCTCCCTGCATACTCATAAAACCATCAGATTCATTTGGGGAGACATAAATACCTCTTCTATTTCGGGAATATTCCCTTGCGTGTTAAAAGCAACACGCCTATTTAATTAACAAATCTGATGGCTTTCTTCAAGGCACTCCTTGTTGTATTGCCATACAGCGCTGCGTGATCCCCCAAAGTGCGCTCTGACAGAAAAACATCCAAACTACCAATTTACCCGTGCGTGCACAGATACTGATTGGAGCATGTCTGAAGGGAGATCAGCCCCAAACGAAAATCACTAAAGGGCTGAAGCGCATGAAGATGAACACGGTGTCGGTTCGGACACCCATCGTCACCTTCCTGAAAGTTTTCTTCCAAATAAAAACTTTCATCACTGTTTTTGGGTTTATTCACAATTATAAATTTATTTCTATACATATGGTTGATAAAAAACTCTCCCTTGTCATTAGGCCTTGACACAATCTTCATTATCGGGGTATGATATTTAATACCTGGCATCTCAAAAAAAGGTCGTAACTCTGCACGCCTTCCGAATCTAGCGTTCAGTCTCCCATTATAAGCATCTGCTTGTTTATGTTTTAAATCTGTTTTTTCGAATACAGCAAAAGCTAAGTGAGTAATATGAGGCCCACTCGGGGGAAATTTTCAAAAACCGAAAAGAAAACCCTCCTCACCTCGGAGCCGCAGCCAAACCTGGTCACCAAGGGGTTTTCGATGTCTATACTAACGGCCCAAACTTTTTTAAGATCCACTAACCCCCCTCTTTCTGCCCCCACCCCCCAGGGTGGATACACCGGGTATTGACAGGCAGCTTGTTTTTTCCTTTTCCTTTTAAATATCAAAAAATTCTTTAACAGCTGTTGAATTCCTTTTTCTTTTTTGTGCAAAAAGGGTTTTAATTCCAGAAAACGACCGTCTTTGGGCATTTAAAAAAACCTGGGGGTTCCAGCTTCAATGAAAACCCCACACGGTAGAGTTTGGGTGCGAGTATCCAGTCATGAGCCCCCACTTTTTTCCGCCTCCTTCTCCTTGTTCAACCCACTTGCCGCTGCCACCCTTTCAAACGCCCGGGGATAACGTCTTTTTTTGAGTATATTTTGGGAGTGTTTTCACCAGCGTTTTTTAGACGGGCCCCGGATGGTGAAAAATATTTGCCGTACATCTTTTCTTTAGCGTAAGAAAAAAGGGTCTGCGTGGGCGTCCATTCATCAGCGTCCGTCAAGCCTGGGGGTGTGTGCATCGTACCCAAACTCTATCTTTCCCCAAACCTTTCCAAGCTTCTACATCAAAAAAAATGTTCCCCCGAGCTTCGCCTTCATCAGGTACTCCCAACACTACGATTTTCGACTCCCTCTTTTTGGGGTCTATCATTTCGAGAAAGCGCGTTTTTGGGATTTCCTGGCTTGTCTTTTAAATTTTGTGTCTGCACTCCATGAACTTTTTGGCAAAGAAGCTCTCTGGAGAGGTTTTGCTTTCTTCAGTTTGCTACTTCTGTTTTAGCCCCCCGTTTGGGTGAGTGGTGTAAAGGGGCCCTTCATTTTCCTCAGACGAAAATATACTGTCTATCATTTCTTTTTGGGTTATTTTTTCAGGATTATGCTGAAATTTTTTTAAAATTTTCACAAAATCGCTTGTAGCCATGGCCCTCCTGCTTTTTGTTGTGCTGTACCGTAGAGGGGGGGAGGGGCCTTCAGCCAGACGTTGAGTGACGTCATTTTCCAGCTACCTGCGCATGCGGGATTTTGGGGAAAACTTTCAAAGGGTGTTTTTTGCTAGATTTTATTTCTTTGGGAAACGCAATAAGCCCAATACTACTCAGCACCCAACAACATGTCCACTTGATCCCCCAACACCACAAAGCTTAAGAAGTCTTTGGAAGCCTCGTGGGGGCCCCCCAAAAATCCGAAAAAGCGTGAAAATAAGGGAGCTACTCCAGTTTTTGTTTAATGTCGAACAGTTTCCCACACACACACACAACTATCTTTTACTCTTGTTTTAAAAGAAAGTTACATGCTAAAACTTTTTAAATTGATTAAACGGAACTTTTAAATTTGTGTGAAAAATTTTGTTTAATGTGTGTTGTGTGTTTCTTTTTCCTCCTCCTCTTCATCCTCCTCCCCCTCCTCCCCCTCCTCCGCCCCTCATGTTGCAATAACGACGAAACCCTAATGTGAGAATTGTGGGGAAGATTTTTTTGAATATTTTTCGAAATGCTGTTGTTGGAAAGGCTCGCGCCTCAGGGCGGGGCATCGAGGGGGACAAAAAAAATAATTTTCCAGATCTAATAAAGGTATGAAAAAATTGAGATGAAAAAGGAATTCTTTGCTGTTTTCCTGTTGCATTTTTTGCGTAAAAAGGAATTATATGATCTGTCTAAAAGAAAGAAGGGACGTAATTGTATTAGGGGGTGGGAAAATTCTATGGGGGGAAAAACCACAGGGTGCGTGCAGGCGAACAGCGGGAAAACTTTGAACCGTAAAGATGATTTTTCTTTTTAGAATAACCCGCGGGGGAAAATATATTGTGTTTTTTTTTCGTATTTTTGTATTTTTTTTTTTTATAGTTTGTTTTAGCTTTTTTTAAATTAAACTGAAAGAATTTTTTTAGTTCCCCTGTTTTTATAAGACTCCTTTTCCTTTTTTATATCTTTATAGATGGCACTATAACTGATTCCTAGGATATTTTTTTTCTGAATGAAAATATGAGACAGTAGAATAATAATAAAAAGAAGTAGATAACGAGGGGGGAAAAAAGGGGCCCAAAAACAGAAAATACCAAGAAAAATTGTCAGAAACATTTATATTATACAAGACGGAGGAGGAGGAGGTGGGGTTCATAAGGAGAGGAGAGTGAAGTGAAGGAGAGAGAGACTGGACAAAAAGAAATGTTCCCCGAAAGATAGAGGGGAAGTAATTAGTTCCCTTAAAAAAATACTTAGGGGAAAAAACCCGAGGGCCGCCCCAAAAAATGGGGGAAAAGAGGGGGAAAGGGGACGAGCTGAAAAGGGGGAACCAACAAGGGGGACTGGAGAAAAACACGTCGCCAAAGGCCCCCTTTGCCCTTAAAAATGGGGTGTGTGTTTGTGTGTGTGTGTTGTGTGGTTTGTGTGTGTGTGTTGTGTGTGGGTGTGTGTGGTGTGAAAAATTGCCCCCCTGCCAACCTTTTCCCCCTTTTTTTTCGTTTTTACTCTTCCTCCTCCTCTTTCCCCCTTTCCCTTTTCCTCCCCCTAATCCAGAAGATTATTTTTAAAAGGGAACAAATTTTTAGCATACGTTGTTGCCGAAACGCCAGTATGTCAGTATCACTGAGAGTGGGGCAACACAAAAAATAAACATTTATTAGCAAAAAAGCCCTTCAGGTATAAACATTCCTAAATTGTCGCAGCTAAAACAGGGGGGGTGTCATTTTTACATTAAAAAAAATTTGGCAAGGAATCGAAACGATAAATAAAAAAAAGATCATTATGACTCAGTCTACCAAAGATTAAGCTAAACGGTAAATTGTAACTATTGGGCAATATATCGTCCCCCCAAATCTAATGCGGAAGTAGATTGCCCCCGTATGACGAGATAAAAATCATTGTAACAATAATAAAAGAACAATTATTTTTGGGGATTTTAACCTACCTCAATAAAAATGGAATAAAAATTCGTGATAGAGAAGGTATGCGATTGCTTTTAGGTGAACGAAGTTTTAAATCAGGGGGGGCCCCTGACCTACAAGGGATAATATATCCCAGATTTAGTTTTCACTACCGACATTGATCTATTGATTACTGCAAAGGTGAAATTTGGCAAACAGTGATCACAGGCTAAAACGATCGGGATAAATTCAAAAGTAGACATCCAGAAAATCGGTTATTATCCCAAATTAAAATAAAGCAATTTACAAAATCAGCAGGGTATAAGCGAAGTTGAAGGATTGGACCTACTAAATGGTAATAAAGCCCCAAAACATTGTAAAAGTATTCATAATAAACTCCCCAAACGGTGGTGGAAAACATGTTTCCCTGGTAAGAAAAGTTTGAATAACTAAACAACCCCCTTTGGGTGAATAAAAGGACCAAAAAATATTTCAAAAGCCCCCGAGGTATAAGTTACAAACGATCAAATGCAGACTGCGATTTAGAGAATACAAAGACGTCAAAAAAATCCGCGCAAAGGACTAATTTAAATCAAAAAGCGCGAGTATGAAAAAAAAATTGCAAAAGGGAAACCCAAAACAAACCCGAAAAGGTTTTTCAATACGTTTGAAAGTAAAGAAAAACGTCAAAACAAGTATTTGGACCCCCTGAAAGATAATAATAATTCTTTGGGAAAAGAAAAAAAAAAAGTATGGGGTTCTACCAATAAAACTTTAAAAACGGGATTTATTAAAGAAGACACACTCCATTTCCAAACCCTAAACATGTTATGCAGGACTCGAAAGGGATGACTGGAATAGGAGGAAACAGTAGACGAAATATCAAAGTATTTTCATTGCATTGCTTGATTGATTGCATTCATTGCATTGATTGCATTTCATTGCATTGTAATTTCATTACATTTTATTGCATAAAGTATTTTTGAAACTTTACCCAGCAAAACGTGGGGGGGGGACGAAATCCCCGCGACTACTTCGGGATTCACGTCAACTTTCGCTCCCCTTTAAAAATTATTTTCAAAAATTTTCTAAGGAAAAAAAGTTCCTATATGTGGGAAAATTTGCTAATGTTACACCGATATTCAAAAAAGGGGTAAGAGCCTGAAGTAAAATTTTCGCCCCAAAATTTTCTAACGTCCGTGTTGTTAAACTATTTGAAAAATATTGCGGGGTAAAATATGTCTTTTTTCGATGAAAAAAACTCAAAACTAAAATCCCGCATGGATTTCGAAATAAGAGATCCCCCTTAACAAACCCCACGGATTTTTTAATGTCATTTTTTCAAACTGGGACCTAAAAATTCCCCGGATGTAATATACCTTGATTTTCAGAAAGCCTTCGATACGTTCCACTAACGCTGTTGACCAAAGCTAAAGGGGACATGGATGGAGGCAATTTTGTTTATGGATTGGCGATTTTGGTTTCAAATCGTCAAAAACGGGGGGTAATAAATGGGGGCTCTGATTGGTTAGATGTCACTAGTGGGGTGCCTCAGGGGTCGGTCTTGGGTCCTCTCTTTTTTTTGATATTATCAACGACTGGACTGCGGACTTGTATCTAAAATATCAAAAATTTGCAGATGACCCAAAATTTGGCGGTAAACAATACTAAGAAAAATCGAACTCATCAAAATGATTCGACAAAATATCGATTGGAGTGATAAATGGCTTTAAAAATTCAAATTCGATAAATTAAAGTAATGCATATAGGCAAAGATAACCTCAAAAATTTAAATATCAAATGCAAAAAAAATCGTTAACTGAAGTACAGCAGAAAAGGATCTAGGTTCATCATCAGTATGATCTAAAAAACCAGTTCGCATTGCTAGCTGCCAGTAAAAAGGCAAATATGTGTTGGGCTTTATTAAAAATAATTTGAACATAAAAATCAGAAAATAAAGACACAATTTACACGTCCTTGGTTAGGCCCCCTTGGAATATGCCGTTTAAATTTGGGCGCCCTGTTTCGTAAAAAATCAAGCCAAATTTGGAAACATGCAAAGAAAGCAACCAAAAAAATTCATCTCTAGAAATTCATCTTATGAAGAGAGACTCGGAAACTTAATATGTTTTCCTTTAAAAGGGCTTAGAATCCGTGGGGACTTGATAGAAACCCCTTTAAAACCTAAAAGGTTTTGATTCATTAATCAAGAGAAACCCATTCGAGCTTTTTCCCCAAAATGACAACAAGAAAAAACGGTTTTAAAAATAAAAGGGCAAAGTTGATCACCGATCTCCGTAAAAATATTTCAATGTTAGAGTCGTTGACGATGGGAAAAAAATTCCAGGAAATGTTTTCGGAGCCAACCAAAAACACATTCAAAAAAAGATTGAGCGCATGTAAAGTAAAAGGGTATTATAGTGCGATTTCGTACTAGTCCCCCGATCGATTTGTTTTTATGGGAGGGGGGTTTTTAGTTAGTATTTTTCATTCCCATCATTCTGCACTATGAACTTCCCTGTTCCTTCCTCTTTAGGGACTGGTATCATTTTCCAACTGTTTTTTAAAAAAGTAGTTTTAAGTTTGTAGTATTAGTTTAGCAGATCCTCGCTATGGACCATGGGGCTCCTGGTGTCTGTTACTCCTATGTAAACCTATGTAAACCCCAAAACCCCTAAGACCTCCTTTTCCCCCCTCTCCCTCTTTTTTTTTTTCATCTGTACTGATTTTCCTTCTCTGACAAAACCCCCTTCCATAAACACACACACACACAGTCCCCCGTCCACACACACAAACCCAAAAAACACACACAACCCCCACACACACACACACACACAACCACACACACACAGTCCCCCCACACACACCAGTCCACCACAGTCACACACACACACACACCGCCCACGACGCACCATACACATACACACGCACACGCACACGCACACACACACACGCCCCCCCCCGCCCCCCCCGCCTCCCCCCCAAAACGCCCCCCCCCCACACACACCGCACATACACACACCAACCGCCCACACCACACACACACACAACACACCCCACACACGCCCACCACACCAACACACACACCACACACACACACACACACACACACACCAAACACCAAAAACCACAACACACCCCACCCACACCAGTAAATTAGTACAAAAAAGATGGTGAGGGAATGAGAAAAGCTAAAATTAATGAAGAAATAGGATTTAAGGATTCGGGGAGAGAGAGAGAGAGAAGAAAAAGGGCAGAGAAGAGAGAGAAAGAGGAGAGAGAGAGAGAAACAAAGGTGGAATGTTACGCCATCTGCCAGCTGGTCTCGGTCTCACCCTGGGTAATGCAATGAAGGGACCCGCCCCCAGATTGCCTCCTTCCCCTCCTACTTGAGCCTTGCTGTCCTGCCCTTCTGTCTTCTAGGTTTTGTGGATTTCCCGTTTTCTTTGGGTTTTTAAAGTTTTTTTTTTTGTCCTTATCTGGTATATTTTCAGTTCATTGTCAGATTTGTATGAAGGTGCATTAGTTTATTGATTCCTTACACATTACTTTTGCCTTTCATAACTACCGTAAAAAAGTTCAAATTCTACTATTACTATCATTACTACTTGTCATTTTTACTACTACTACTACTACTACTACTACTAGCACTATTTTGTTTCACTCCGATAATAATCATTGGATCACCTTAACTCCAAAAATCAAAATATATAAGTCTCCCTAAAAAAGAAACTATTACAAATTACGAAGATGAACTTATGACAAAACATTCGTCTTATGTCAGGGGTGTGCAACCTTTTTGAACAAAGGGCTACGAGTCATGACTGTGCTTTGGAGGGCCGCCGTCCTAAAACACGCACTCCCAGGGTATTTTTGTATTTGGACCAGGCAGGTTCCGGGGAACAAATCCGATCGTTCACCACACGTTAGCACTGGGGCATGATGTATACTTAATAAATAAACCCCCCCTGTGAATGAAGTACGAAAAAAACGATTTGCGAGACACAACAATGAAGATTCCTTTTCACCCTTTTGCTGACCCGAATTTGGGATCTTTGTGTCATTTTAACACGCTATTAGACCTGCTGATGAGGCGCTCTCTTCCCCTCTCTCTCTTCTTTTCTCTCATTCTCTCTCTTCTTTCTCTCTCTCCTTTTTCTCTCATCTCTTTTCTCTTCTCCCCTTCTCTCTCTCTCTCTTCTCCTCCCTTCCTCTCCCCTCTCTCTTTGGCCAAACCCAAGTTTTTAGGAAAATAATTAAATTTTGGGAATAATGATTAGATTAATTTCCCAGGGTGCTTTTCCGAGGGCCGCCTTTGTTATATATCTGAGGATCGGGACGCATCAAAAGGCAGCCGCAACCCCGGGGGGTCTGCACAGGCTTTTTTGGGCTTTGTATACTAAATATTGAGGAAAATTAAAAGGATTCCCCTTTCCCCCCCTTTTCCTGCCCGTGACCTAAAAAAATAGTGTGAACCGTAACGTCAAAACCTTTACACTTTTCCCTTTATTGACGGAGAGGGTACTAGAGATTAAGATTTAAAGTTTTGAAAAAAATTCTGGGGGTTTTTTTTTAC
>JACEEZ010009138.1:2500-42500 GCA_016584305.1 Chionoecetes opilio
CTCTAAACAGGAGCTTGTGAGGTGTGTGCAAGTGTTAGAACCAAGTCCTCTCCTCCTCCTCCTCCTCCTCCTCCTCCACCTCACCTCCACCTCACCTCCTCCTCCACCTCCTCTTCCTCTTCCTCCTCCTCCTCCTCCTCCTCCTCCTCCTCCTCCTCCTCCTCCTCTTGTGTCTCTGAAGGAAGAAAGGAAGGAGGAACTTATACTATCCTTGGTTATAAGCTGTCCTAGTCTCCTCATAGCAGTGTAGATGATGCATAATACTCTCTGTGTAGATGTATAATACTCCACCATACCAGTGTAGATGTTGTCATGGGACCAAGCTTCGTGTGGGGACCTAGAGTTTTTTTTTTAACGAGGCAAAAGTCCTGCCCCCTTGCTGCTTACTGACTGATATTTGATGCCAGGAGAAGGGAATACTACGCTTCTTCTAAATGTCAGATTTCGTAATTTCATAATAGTAACCATCAGGTCTTTTTTTTTTTTTTTTTACTAGTGTAAACAGAGGCATCATTTTAAGCAGGAGAAGGGAATACCACGGTTCTTCTTAATGTCGGTTGTATTTCATCATAGTTAACCATAGTATCAGGTAAACACAGGCATCATTTTAAGCAGGAGAAGGGAATACTACGCTTCTTCTAAATGTCAGTTGTATTTCATCATAGTTAACCATAGTATCAGGTAAACACAGGCATCATTTTAAGCAGGAGAAGGGAATACTACACTTCTTCTTAATGTCAGTTGTATTTCATCATAGTTAACCATAGTATCAGGTAAACAGAGGCATCATTTTAAGCAGGAGACCTTAAGATAACATGACATTTTTGCCTCGTTAAAAATAATAAACCTGGAACATGATTTTATAAGGCATCCACAATACTATAGGAAAAGGAAACAAAATCAAGGAAAAATATAATAGCCTACAGGCGCTATAGGCTGCAAAAACGGGGAAAAAATATAATTGTAAATAAAAAAATATATATATAAAAATTTGACTGCGGTGTTTGTTGAGGTCCTGAGGAAGACTTTTTTTTTTTGTGTGTGTGTGTGTGTGTGGTAAAGAGGCGTTGCTTTGTTGTTGTCCTCTGTGCGTTCTTTGTGTGTGTGTGTGTGTGTGAGTGTGTGTTCTTTGTGTGAGTGTGTGTGTGTGTGTGAGTGTGAGTGTGTGTTCTTTGTGTGTGTGTAAGGTCAAGAGAAGGCTGGGGGGTAGTTGTGTTAGCTGTGTTTACTGTATCACGTACTGTTGTGTCGTAGTCGTAGCTTTGTGGTTAAAGTGATGATGTAATAGTGAAGGTATGTATCTATATATATATACTCACATTCACTATGACATAACCTATAGGATTCTTAGTAGTGCAGTAAGACGTGTATACTAGGCACTTATACAGAATACAATTATGATATGTTATAATGAGACGGGAAGGTTGTCAGAAGGAGGGAGGTTAGTCAGGAGGGAGGTTGTCAGTAATGGTTGGAAGGAAATAGTGGTAGGCTATTGGACAGAAGTATTTTGAGGCTGTTGCTATCATTTGTCTTCTATTATAGCTTGTACAGGTTGCCCATCACTAATCCTTGGGGCAACCACGGGACCTTAGAGATGCTGGATTATCGAAATTTCTGGATTATTGACATTTTGTCCCCTATATCTAGTACTCTATATCAGGCGCCTAGAATTGAAACGACACAAGCGCCACTTTTAAAACACTGAGAAAAACGCGCTTTAAGTTTAATCTAAGAAAATCAAGATATGAAACGGCATAAGCGCCACTTTTAAAACACTGAGAAAAACACGCTTAAAGTTTAATCTAAGAAAATCAAGATATGAAACGGCACAAGCGCCACTTTTAAAACTGAGAAAAACACGCTTAAAGTTTAATCTAAGAAAATCAAGATATGAAACGGCACAAGCGCCACTTTTTATCAATGAAAAAAATGCACCTAAAGTGTTTTCAAAGTAAATCACTAACAAATGAAGATATTAGATTAAACTTTAAGCGCGTTTTTCTCAGTTTTTTAATAGTGGCGCTTGTGCCGTTTCAATTCTAGGCGCCTGATAGGGTATATACTATCTATGCTGTATATATTGTAACAGAAAATGACTACTCGAAGACCCAATGCCGTACATTTCACAAACACTTCGCACAGACACACCACGATCAAGTTTTTTTAACAGTTCAACTTTCTCTGCGGTCGACAACGAGCGATGTTTGTGTTTTACGGCACTTCTTTTGTTCGCCGAATCCATGATGGGCTATACAGCAGCAGATTTTAACAATTACGGCAAATAAATGAGAAGGAATGCCTGTTTGCTGTCAGAAGCGTGAGCATACAGCTGATTCTGGGTACAGCGCCATCACAACAAACAGCTGATTCTGGGTACAGCGCCATCAAAACAAACAGCTGATTCTGGGTACAGCGCCATCAAAACAAACGGCGCCTCCCGAAAACAGTGCCGCGCCAACCCGGGAAATTTGAAACTGCGCTCCGAAATTCATGCCGGAAAACTGATGGCACCGGAATATTGGAACTCTTCAATACGATAGGTTAGGTACGGTTAGTTTAGATTAGGTTAGGTACGGTTAGGTTAGATTAGGTTAAGTACGGTTAGGTTAGGTACGGTTAGGTTAGATTAGGTTAAGTACGGTTAGGTTAGGTACGGTTAGGTTAGATTAGGTTAAGTACAGTTAGGTTAGATTAGGTTAAGTACGGTTAGGTTAGATTAGGTTAAGTACGGTTAGGTTAGATTAGGTTAGATTAGGTTAGGTACGGTTAGGTTAGGTACGTTAGGTTAGGTACGTTAGGTTAGATTAGGTTAAGTACGGTTAGGTTAGATTAGGTTAGGTACGTTAGGTTAGATTAGGTTAAGTACGGTTAGGTTAGGTTAGGTACGGTTAGGTTAGATTAGGTTAGGTACGTTAGGTTAGATTAGGTTAGGTACGTTAGGTTAGGATTAGGTAGTACGGTTAGGTTAGATTAGGTTAGGTACGTTAGGTTAGATTAGGTTAGGTTAGATTAGGTTAAGTACGGTTAGGTTAGATTAGGTTAGGTACGGTTAGGTTAGATTAGGTTAGGGTTAGAAGTTAGGTTAGATTAGGTACGGTTAGGTTAGATTAGGTTAGGTACGGTTAGGTTAGATTAGGTTAGGTACGGTTAGGTTAGATTAGGTTAGGTACGGTTAGGTTAGATTAGGTTAGGTACGGTTAGGTTAGATTAGGTACAGTTAGGTTAGATTAGGTTAGGTACGGTTAGGTTAGATTAGGTTAGGTACGGTTAGGTTAGATTAGGTACAGTTAGGTTAGATTAGGTTAGGTACGGTTAGGTTAGATTAGGTACGGTTAGGTTAGATTAGGTACAGTTAGGTTAGATTAGGTTAGGTACGTTAGGTTAGATTAGGTTAGGTACGGTTAGGTTAGATTAGGTACAGTTAGGTTAGATTAGGTACAGTTAGGTTAGATTAGGTACAGTTAGGTTAGATTAGGTACAGTTAGGTTAGATTAGGTACAGTTAGGTTAGATTAGGTTAGGTACGGTTAGGTTAGATTAGGTACAGTTAGGTTAGATTAGGTTAGGTACGGTTAGGTTAGATTAGGTTAGGTACGGTTAGGTTAGATTAGGTACAGTTAGGTTAGGTACGGTTAGATTAGGTTAGGTTAAGTACGGTTAGGTTAGATTAGGTTAGGTACGTTAGGTTAGATTAGGTTAGGTATGGTTAGGTTAGATTAGGTTAGGTACGGTTAGGTAGATTAGGTACAGTTAGGTTAGATTAGGTTAGGTACGGTTAGGTTAGATTAGGTTAGGTACGGTTAGGTTAGATTAGGTACAGTTAGGTTAGATTAGGTTAGGTACGTTAGGTTAGATTAGGTTAGGTACGGTTAGGTTAGATTAGGTACAGTTAGGTTAGATTAGTTAGGTACGGTTAGGTTAGATTAGGTGGTACGGTTAGGTTAGATTAGGACAGTAGGTTAGATTAGGTTAGGTACGGTTAGGTTAGATTAGGTTAGGTACGGTTAGTTAGATAGGTACAGTTAGGTTAGGGTTAGGTACGGTTAGGATTAGGTTAGGTTAGTAGGTTAGGTAGATTAGTAAGCAGCTTAGTAGGTTAGATTAGATCTAGGTAATACGGTTAGGTTAGATTAGGTTAGGTACGTAGGGTTAGATAGGTTTATGGAATAGGATGGAACTTAGGTAAGGTAGACTAGCTTCAGTGGGTTACCAATGGATAGAGGGAAACGGTCAATTGATACCTTCTGACCAGAGATAGATTTTACCCAACTGTATGTTTACTTTGAACAGGTGGGTATCTAGCATACTGAAGCTACTTATCCTTTTGTAACCTGTGATTCTATCGCTCAGGTGTGGCCAAACACTCTCCACAGGTGAAGAAAAGTACAGGGAGCGGGGAGAGGGGAGAGGTGGGGAAGTAGGGAAGAGGTGGGGGAGAGAGGGAGGGGGGGAGAATAGCAGGGGGATGAAGAGGGAGGAAGGGAAAGCAGGGAGAAGGGAAGGTGGGAGAGAGGGGAAGAGGGAGGATGGAGAGGGAAGCGGACAGGAAGAGGGAGTGGGGGAGAGAGGAAGAGGAGAGATGGGGAGGGAGGGGGAAGCAGGGAGAGGTGGGGAAGCAGGAGAAGGGAAGCGGGAGAGTGGAAGAGGGGAAGGAAGCAGAGAAGGGAAGAGAGAGGGGAAGTAGGGAGGGGAACAGGGAGATGGAAGCAGGGAGTGGAAAGCAGGGAGAGGAGAGACAGGGGGAAAAGCAGGGAGGGGGAGTGAGGCAAGGGAAATGAGGATGAGGGAGGGAAGGAAAGTAAAGCAAGCAAAATAATAATAATAATAATAATGTTTTTCTCACACGAAGACATACAGGAAAAACAACAACAACAACATAATATACAGACCTGAGGGAATTTTCCAATGAAATAAGGAATGAACTTAAGTACTAAAGCAATACAAGATAGTCTATACATGTGGGCACTATAAATTGAGTATGAGGGAAGAATTAGAAGTATGTCTATAGGAGAGCAGATCAAATACCCAACACTCCTATCTTTCCCTTTAACAGTGTCATCCTCTCACCCCCCCCACCACCTGTTCTACATTACTATATCCTTCTTGTCAATTCACTCCTCCTCCTCTCCCCCCCCCCCATCCCCTCCAGGTGTCCAAACTATATAAGTGGACTGCTCTTCACCACCTCCACCACCCTCCTTCCACTTCACTGCTGAAATATGTGGCACTGTCCTCACTCCACTGTTGCTCCTCACTTCATGCCATCTCCTCCACTCTCCTTCCACTTCACTGCTGAAATATGTGGCACTGTCCTCACTCCACTCCTCCACTCCTCACTTCACGCCACCTCCTCCACCCTCCTTCCACTTCACTGCTGAAATATGTGGCACTGTCCTCACTCCACTGTTGCTCCTCACTTCATGCCATCTCCTCCACTCTCCTTCCACTTCACTGCTGAAATATGTGGCACTGTCCTCACTCCACTCCTCCACTTACTACTTCACTCCATCTCCTCCACCCTCCTTCCACTTCACTGCTGAAATATGTGGCACTGTCCTCACTCCACTACTACTCCACACTTCATGCCACCTCCTCCACCCTCCTTCCACTTCACTGCTGAAATATGTGGCACTGTCCTCACTCCACTCCTCCACTTACTACCCCACTCCACACTTCACTCCATCTCCCTTGCTAGTCATATAAAATCATCGTTATATCTTTTCATTACTCTCACCATTAATAATTCTACACGTAAAAGTCTCCCTTGAAGTGATGGTGAAGAGATGATTACCTGAATGAAGGGATATAGTTGGAAGTGTATTATCACCCGTCTAACCTCGTAAAACATTAACCCCTTGAGACCCAGAACGTAATTTCCATTGTAATTTGGGTACCATTAGACAATTTTTTAGGGCATATAAGCAATATTTAATAGCTATGACCTGTTTAGTATCCTTGTCCACTAACTGATTTGGTATATTCAGTGACTTTTTGTTATTTTATGGCTCGACAACAGACCATTTTTTATAGCAAAGGAAAGATCTGGGCGTGAAGGGATTAAACAGAAAGATTATGATGATGTGTAGCCTATGTAACCTTGTCTGTGTCGGGTTGTGTCTGTAACCTTGTCTTGTGTGTGGCAATAGATAGAGATAGGAGGCTACAGATAGTTGAAAGTGTATCATCAACAAACCATAAAGACATTACGGGAAAATCTGACGTTACACAGAAATATGATGAGTAGTATGTGTATGTATGTAAGCAGAAAGATGATGATGTGTAGCCTATGTAACCCTGTCTGTGTCTTATGTGCCTAGGTGGATGTGTAGCCTATGTAACCTTGTCTTTGTCGGGTTGTGTGGTTGTGTCTGTAACCTTGTCTGTGTCTTGTGTGGCCAGGTGGAGACAAACCAAGGTGCTGCTGAAGGAGAATGGCGTCAACCTGATGCTGACGGTGGTGGACACGCCGGGCTTTGGCGACGCCGTGGACAACAGTGACTGGTGGGTGGCTGTAGGGAGGGGGCGTAGAAGGGTGCAAATGTAGAGAGCAATTCACCACTTAGGGCTGTATGCAGGAATGCTCGTCAAGTCCCGGCTGGTGGATATTCCCGACCGTCGTATCTTGATGGGTGGAATTGTCAAGAATTGTTCTCAAGAGCCTGGTCAGTGGAGATCTGTGCAGTCGTACCAACACAAGCGGGTCCAAGGCGGCATCAGTATTTTTACTGTTTTACACATATCTAGTACATTTTACCAACCTAATTGATCATTTCTGCCATTAAAATAATAGCTTTGTTAGTGTTCACCTCTTGTCTGAGGCATTGATGCAGAAAAAATAGGCCTCGGTTATGCTTGTGAGTACATTTGAACGTCCCGCCACCACTGCTCCACACACTGGCTGCCCTCCACCTCCACCGCCACCCGGCTCACTCATCAGTTAATCACACCCCTATAAGGCCTCCTAGACCTGATTTTACCTTAATTATGACACCGTGGGCATTCACAAGGTCTGCATGTTACTCTCGGTTATGTTGAAAACTCGCCTGTAATGGTCTGGGAAGAAATATGATGGAATAAGGACAGTGCGGGATGGATGAGTGGTGCATGTTGAACGCAACCAGTGGAGTCAAATCTCACCGCTTTGCATTGTCCTCTGTTGATTCTTGCTTGCTGCTGCGCTATGCAATGGGTCAAGAACATTTCTTGCCTATGGCCCTTAGTTATGATAGATTAACCTTGCTTAACTTGATCATAACCTTGCATAACATCTAACAAACTGAGGGATGGGAGGGATGGGCAGGCAGGGATGGGGCGTAACCTTGCATACCTTGATCATAACCTTGCATAACTTGATCATAACATAGCTTAACTTGATCATGAAACACCCATCATTCACTATCCTCAACCATTTCTCCCCTTAACCCCTTGAGACCCAGAACATAATTTCCATTGTAATTTGGGTAGGCTACCATTAGACGTTTTTTAGTGAACAGCAGTAATATTTTATAGCTATGACCTGTTTAGTATCCTTGTCCACTAACTAATTTGGTATATTCAGTTACTTTTCGTAATTATATGTCTCGATAACATACATTTTTTTATAACAAAGGAAAGATCTGGGCGTGAAGGGGTTAAGAACTAGTTGCTTCAGAGCCCTCGCCTTCACTGTGCTTTGCCATAGTGCCATATGACCTCTGATGGCTGGCACATAATTCAATTCAATTCAATTCAGATAGATATTTTTTTTGGTAATGCTACTGCAGTTTAATTAATATAGTACATGGGTAACACTCCTTATTCTAATGGTAAAAATGGACGAGGACTGCGCGGTTATTTTCTGAGACGCTACTCATTTTCCTGGCCTTAACCATTGAATTAACCATTACCCATTAGTATTCTAGTCTATTAGAGGAGGAATAACCGCTCTCAGTCCTTATTTGAGTCTGGGTTAGGTATTGCCGTAACATATTTTCTTAAAAAAATTATTTTCACGCATTTTTCCTCTAATTAAGCGTCTATGTCAGGATTTTAGTGTTTTCATTCATTTAAATGTTCTTTGTATTATATTGTATCTATTTATACGTATCTGAAGTTATTTTGGTCATTTATTGAAAAAAATATTTAGTGACACCGTATATTTAAGCCTTTATTTATTGACAATTCTTTTTATACACCAAATTTAGGGTGATTTATGTGTGTTTTGATCTATTTTTATTTCTCGGCATCGTTTTATGCATTAATCATAGGCCTGGGATGGATATTTCGTTTTTCTTTTTTTTCTAGCCCGTCTGGGTCTGGGTTTACATTTTTTTATCGGCTTTATTCTTGCTTTCTAGTTGCCGTGCAAGGCTGTTTGTGTGGCCTTGGCTGTTCACACACACTCTTTGTATAGGTGTGTGTCTGTGTGACGGGTTTTTCATGGCATTGGTCAAGGAATGCGGCTGCCGTATTGGGTTTAAATGTTACGTTAACGAGAAAACAAAAACAAAATCTGCTTTTTTGTTTGTACGCCAAGCTACGATCTGTTACTGTTTTTAAGATACCCACTTCACATAGTGATTGGCTCATAGGTTTCCCTATTTTTTAAAGCATTCGTTTAAAAGTCGATTTTTGTTTGGGTAAATAATGCGCTTGGAAGTCGTGTATTGTTCACGCCCAATACTTATTAATTTATCGTGATTTTATTGTTTTTTTAGGGTGTACGTGTCCTATATATCGTCATTATACATATTCCGTGGTAATTCACCCATCATTTAGCCTATATAATGTGTTTCATGAAGGTTGAAAGTTTGTGTTTTGATACGCGGCCAGCGGGGCTGGGCCGTGACGTCACAGCTGTGACGTCACAGGCGGCGGCGTGTTGACATCCTGGGCCAAGCGGCAAAAAGAAGGCTGGGGTTTCGCCATCAGTGTTTCTCATTATAAACCTTAAATGACGGGATTATCGACCCCATGGAAGGCTGATGAAGCGTAAATAAGGTGACCAGTGAAGCATGGTCGGGAAACTCCCCCCGTTCCCATGCCCGCTGTCATCGTGGGGGGGATTCGGGCCCGGGGATTGGGGTCTGACGCCCGGGGTACCCCTGGCTGCTTCCTTGGCTTCAGTCCTCTGTCCTCGGTCTGACGAATTTAGCCTGGCCTTTCCTGTCTTTCTCCTTTTTCCCCTCCTTCCCTCTATCTCTCCTCTTGTACACACCTCCTCCTATCCCCCTTGCCTCCTAAGGTGTGAGTGCCGTGCTGATGGGATAGGAGGCTGGCTTCGGGGCAGTCATGAACGGCTCAGGGTGCCACGGGCACGGTATACCCTTGAAACCATTGCCCTACCAATATTTTATAGATATGACCTGCTTAGTACCCTTGGCCACTTGCTAATTTGGTATGTTCAGTTAGTTTTCGTAAGTTTATGGCTAACAACAGACGATTTTATATAGCCAAGGAAAGATCTGGGCGTGAAGGGGTTAACACTGTCTTGTGTTCCCAGCTGGCAGCCTGTGACCAACTACATTGAGTCTAAGTATGAAGAGTACCTCAACTGTGAGTCCCGAGTCAACAGGACGGAGATCAGTGACACCAGGGTGAGTATTGAGAGAGTGAAGGGGGAAAATTGGATTGACGAATACTTAATACGTGCATTCCTTTACTTACCTCTGCCTTGATTTGAGAGTTTGTGGGAGAGAATTGGACTGATATCACGCCATCATGAGGGAGGGAGATGTCTGTGTGTGTGTTTATGTCTCCTCCCCTCTCACGTGTTGATGTCAGGGTGGGAGGGAAGGCACTGTGTATCTCAGTGACTTGACTTTAGCCATATTTAGCCAGCTTTGAGTCATAACTTTACTCTGTTTTTCTCCTTTTCTTACATTTTCTATATTCTTATTAGCATTAAATTTGTTTCTTAAGCTTATTAGACTTTGCTTCTTCTTTTTCTTATTCGTCGACATTTTCCATGTGATACAAGGTCAAACTAACACCTGTGACCTTGTCTACCCTAGGTCCACTGTTGCGTGTACTTCATCGCGCCATCGGGTCATGGACTGAAGCCCCTGGACGTAGAGTTCATGCGGCGACTGCACGACAAGGTCAACATTATTCCGGTGATAGCCAAGGCCGACACTTTGACCCCGGACGAATGCCAGCACCTCAAGAAACAGGTGAGAGGAAAGGGGGATGAGGGGAAGGAGAGAGAGAGAGAGAGAGGGAGGGAGAGAGAGAGAGTGGTGAGGCAAGGGGAATGTGTGGGAGGGAGGGAGAGATATGGGAGGGAAGGGGAAATGTGTGAGAGAGATGGGAGGGAAGGGGAGAGAGAGAGAGAGAGAGAGATATGGGAGGAAGGGAAATATGTGAGAGATGGGAGGGAAGGGGAGAGAGAGATATGGGAGGGAAGGGGAAATGTGTGATGAGAGAGATGGGAGGGAAGGGAGAGAGAGAGATAGGAGGGAAGGAGAAATGTGTGATGAGAGAGGGAGAGAGATGGGAGGGAAGGAGAGAGACTATATATAACGTTATGCTTATTGGATAGGAAGGAAAGACATGTTGAAAGAATGAAAGAATAACAGTAGCTAGATGAGAGAGAGGGAGAGAAAGAGAGAGAGAGAGAGAGAGAGAGAGAGAGATGGGAGGGAAGGGGAAGTGTGTGAGAGAGAGAGAGAGAGAGAGATTAAAAAGGCTAAATGCAGACCAGACAAATAAAGAGAGAGTGACATCACACACCATCTCTGCAAAAAACTGTAAACAATCCAACCAGGGGGGGAGAGAGAGAGAGAGAGAGAGAGAGAGAAAGAGTCATGCAAAAATATAAACAAAAAAACAAAACACAGCAAATATTACCACTAGACACAAAACAAAACATCAAACATCTCAAAAATAAACATATATAGAGTTACTCCAACCCATATTATAAAGTTAGTATAGTAGTAGTAGTAGTAGTAGTAGTAGTAGTAGTAGTAGTAATAGGAGTAGTAGTAGTAATAGTAGTAGTCGTAGTAGTAGTAGTAGTAATAGTAGTAGTAGTGGTAGTAATAGTAATAGTAGTAGTCGTAGTAGTAGTAGTAGTAGTAGTAGTAGCAATAGTAGTAGTAGTAGTAGTAGTAGTAATAGTAGTAGTAATAGTAATAGTAGTAGTCTTATTAATAGTAGTAGTAGTGTCTGGTAGTAGAAAATTGTTGTTGTTTCAATGGTGATAAATTATAGTTGTTATGGCAATTGTGGTGGTGGTAGTAGTAGTAGTAGTAGTAGTAGTAGTAGTAGTAGTAGTATATATTGAGCTCTCTTAACACCCTTCTTCCACAATTCAGGTTCTCAACGAAATAGCGCAGCACAAGATCAAGATATATGAGTTCCCTGAGGAGGAAGGGGACAGCTCCAGCCTCAAGATGAAGCAGCGGGTGCCCTTCGCGGTGGTGGGCTCCAACACTACAGTGGAAGTCGACGGCAAGAAAGTGCGCGGCAGAAAGTACCCGTGGGGAATTGTGGAAGGTGAGGAGCCTTTGCCATTTAGCATTTATTTTAAGACGCGTTTACCGAACTTATTCAGTAAATCCCCGCATACAGTAAACCCTCTCTAATTCAATATTTTTTTGCTTTATACCAAATGATAGCACTTGATCTACTTCATATTTATTTCTCTATAATTCTTGCACGTATCTGCCATAGTTTTTTAGTTATTGAAAAAAACGTGATTTAAAAAAAAAAATCAAGGCATACACCTTGCAAAATTTGCAATATTTTTTGAAAAATAGATTTGCTTGAAAATTAGTTCCTAGCAGTTATCGGGCATGCTGAACACGAATCTGGAGTCAGTTTTCAGTTACAATGATTAGAAGTCACTATTTCAGCCAATTCACAATGACATGATACTTCCAGATATTCCTTATAAATCACAAATTAGACGAAACTTACTACAAGACATAACAATATGATAGGCATTGCTAGATTAATCATTACTTCAATACAACGATCAGTATTAGTATTTTCAGTATTAGTATTAGTATTATTAATCCCTATTTGAGCCACCCATGCGATTGTCAAAGTACTTATAAAAACCTAGGAATACTATAGCAATCCTGTGGGACTTCTAATGCCCTCCCATGACTTTTTTTTTTTTTTTTTTTTTTTTTTTTTTTATAGCCACCATCCTATACTCGGCTGCATTTTTAGGCGTACATACATAGGTAATTTTTATCCATCACCCTTCACCTACCATCATCCATCCCTACTCCCCTACAATCTTTTACCTTCACTCAGCTGCATTCGTACCTCCCCCCCCCCCCCCCCCCCCCCCTCTCTCCCTCCTCTCCTCTCTCTCTCTCTCTCTCTCTCCTCTCTCTCCTCTCTCTCTCTCTCCTCTCTCTCTCCTCTCTCCTTCTCTCTCTCTCCTCTCTCTCCTCCTCTCTCTCTCTCTTCTCTCTCTCTCTCTCTCTCTCTCTCCTCTCTCTCTCTCTCTCTCTCTTCTCTCTTTTTTTTTCTCTCTCACAACACCCTCCACTCAGCCACATTCCTCTCTTCCCACAGTGGAGAACATTGACCACTGTGACTTCATTCCGCTGCGCAACATGATGATTCGCACACACATGCAGGACCTCAAGGACGTCACCAACAATGTGCACTACGAGAACTACCGCTGCCGCAAGCTGGCCGGCGTGGGGGGCAGCGACGGCAAGGTTAAGATGACCAACAAGTGAGTGGCGGAGGGCGGGATTTGTGTTGGTTTAGGGTTTATATAGAGCTGAGAAGTATCGGATTTAATTTGAGACACTGGAGTTTGCTTGGTTTTGGGTTTAGAGGGAGCTGAGAAGTACTGGATTTTAGTTGGTTTAAGGTTTATATAGAGCTGAGAAGTAGTGGATTTCATTTGAGACACTGGAGTTTGCTTGGTTTTGGGTTTAGAGGGAGCTGAGAAGTACTGGATTTTAGTTGGTTTAGGGTTTATATAGAGGTGAGAAGTAGTGGATTTAATTTGAGATGCTGGATTTTAGTTGGTTTAGGGTTTATATAGAGGTGAGAAGTAGTGGATTTAATTTGAGACGCTGGATTTTAGTTGGTTTAGGGTTTATATAGAGGTGAGAAGTAGTGGATTTAATTTGAGATGCTGGATTTTAGTTGGTTTTGGGTTTATAGAGTGAGAAGTACTGGATTAATTTGGATGCTGGATTTTAGTTGGTTTAGGGTTTATATAGAGGTGAGAAGTAGTGGATTTAATTTGAGATGCTGGATTTTAGTTGGTTTTAGGGTTTATATAGGAGGTGAGAAGTATGGATTTATTTGAGATGCTGGATTTTAGTTGGTTAGGGTTATATAGAGGTGAGAAGTAGTGGATTTAATTTGAGACGCTGGATTTTAGTTGGTTTAGGGTTTATATAGAGGTGAGAAGTAGTGGATTTAATGATGCTGGATTTTAGTTGGTTTAGGGTTTATATAGAGGTGAGAAGTAGTGGATTTAATTTGAGATGCTGGATTTTAGTTGGTTTAGGGTTTATATAGAGGTGAGAAGTAGTGGATTTAATTTGAGATGCTGGATTTTAGTTGGTTTAGGGTTTATATAGAGGTGAGAAGTAGTGGATTTAATTTGAGATGCTGGATTTTGTTGGTTTTGGGTTTTATGAGGTGAGAAGTGTGGATTTAATTTGAATGCTGGATTTTAGTGGTTTAGGGTTATATAGAGGTGAGAAGTATGATTTAATTTGAGATGCTGGATTTTAGTTGGTTTTGTTTATATAGAGGTGAGAAGTAGTGGGATTTAATTGAGGACGCTGGATTTTAGTTGGTTTAGGGTTTATATAGAGGTGAGAAGTAGTGATTTAATTTGAGATGCTGGATTTTGTTGGTTTGGGTGTATATAGGTAGAAGTATGATTTATTTGAGATGCTGATTTTAGTGGTTTAGTTTATATAGAGTGACAATAGTGGATTTAATGAGACGCTGGATTTTAGTTGGTTTAGGGTTTATATAGAGGTGAGAAGTATGATTTAATTTGAGATGCTGGATTTTAGTTGGTTTAGGTTTAATAGAGTGAGAAGTAGTGGTTATTAGATGCAATATTGACGAGTGTGGATTTTAGTTGGTTTAGGGTTTATATAGAGTGAGAAGTAGTGGATTTAATTTGAGAGCTGGATTTTGTTGGTTTTGGTTTAATAGAGGTGAGAAGTAGTGGTTTTATTAGATGACAATATGAGTGACGGATGTGGTTAGTTGGTTTAGGGTTTATATAGAGCTGAGAAGTACTGGATTTAATTTGAGACGCTGGATTTTGCTTAGTTTTGTATTTAAATAGATCGTAGAAGTAGTGGGTTTTATTAAGATGACCAATAAGTAAGTGACGGAGTGTGGGTTTTAGTTGGTTTAGGGTTTATATAGAGCTGAGAAGTACTGGATTTAATTTGAGATGCTGGATTTTGCTTGGTTTATGATTTAGATAGATCGTAGAAGTAGTGGGTTTGATTATGATGACCAATAAGTGAGTGACGGAGTGTGGGATTTTAGTTGGTTTAGGGGATATATAGACCTGAGAAGTAGTGGATTTAATTTGAGACACTGGATTTTGCTTAGTTTTGTATTTAGATAGATCGTAGAAGTAGTGGGTTTAATTATGATGACCAAAAAGTGAGTGACGGAGTGTGGGATTTAGGGATTACTTGGTTTAGGGTTAAGATAGAGGTTAGAAGTAATAGATTTAATTAAGATGACATATAAATGAGTGACGGAATGTGGGATCTTGGTTGGTTGTGCTGGATTTTACTTGGTTTAAGGTTGAATAAGAGCGTAGAAGTGCAGTTTTGGATTTAATTTGAGTTTTGTTATGGTAGAAATATATTGAGAGCCTAGGATGAGTAGGAAATGGTTTGTTTGAGATGATGGTTTAGGCTTTAGGTAAGAGCGTAGAAGTACTATTTAGTTTAATTTGAGTTTTGTTATGGTAGAAATGTATTGAGAGCATAGGATGAGGAGGAGCGGGGAATGAGTTATGAGGTTTTGGGGTGATATGTTTATGACCATGAAGATAATTTACAGGAACTACCACAGCCTCTTGTAGCTTTCTTATGTTCCTATGATCTTATAATGACCTCCCCCCCCTCTCCCCCTTCCCCCCCAGGAACCCCTTGGCCCAGATGGAGGAGGAGAAGCGGGAACACACCAATCGCATGAAGAAGATGGAGAGTGAGATGGAGCAGGTGTTTGAGATGAAGGTCAAGGAGAAGATGACCAAACTCACCGACCTCGAGAATGACGTGAGTGTTGCCGGGGCATTCTGTGACCTCCAAATCATGGACAAAATTACATATGAGAAATTTACTCCTGAGAAAATTACATATAACATTTTTATAGTACAGGGAGGTCCCGTTATATGAGCATTCGGTATACGAGAATCCGATGATACGAGATGTGTAAATTAGGGTCTATTTTCAATATACGAGATCGAAAATCCAATGATACGATATTCAAACTGGGGTGAGTAAAATTATCAAGTTCAAAATGCGCGCCCTACCACTCCCGGGCTGGACAAAGGGGGATTTGGTTGACCCCAGTGAGGTCACCCCTAGCAAGCCGTGACCTGAAGGGTAATTATGCACATGGCGCGGCCTGCCATTTAGGGGTAATTAGCAGGTGTGTGGCCCCAACCTTGGGACCACAATCAGGTCATCCCTAGCATGGCTATAGGCACAAATGTTATATATATAAAAAATAAAAATAAAAAAAAATAAAAAGGCGTGGCCTGAAGGGTAATTAAGCCTATGGTGCGGCCTGACCTTTAGGTGTAATTAGCCAGGTGTGCGGCCCCAACCTTGGGACCGCTACACTACCATCTTTTGTATCACGCGGCGTCCCCTACAGTACAACGTCTTTTTTGCTTGTTATGCATGTTTTATGTTTAATTAATGTGCAGTCTAGTATTTGTGTGCTATTTTCCTTTCAGAATGCTTTTCTACAGAATAGGTAGTACAGTGTGGGTATATAGACGTGTTTGTTGTGTGTTTGGAGCTACAAGTTTATTTAGCTTGGAAACATGTCTTTCTTTTTTTTTTTTTATTGATGGTCTGAACCAACCTATATTTTACCATTAGTTATGTGTTTCGTTATACCAGATTTCGCTTTACGAGTATGCCAGGTGGAACCTAACTGCTCGTATCTTCGGGACCTCCCTGTAATATTATATATGCATTTTTATAGTAATTTATATATGCAATTTTATATGATTTAATATTTTATAATTTATCATTTTAATATTTTTTTTATTTTATGTTTTATATAACTGTTTTATGCATTTTTTAACGATATCTGTAACATTTTTTGAGATACCGATCATACCATCAGAGAGAACACCTCAAGCTTAACCTAGCTAACATTTGCTTCCCGATTATTGTGTCCTGTACTCATAACCTCTCCCCTCAACCCACAGCTTCAGAAACGCAATGAGTCGATGCGCAAGAAGCTGGAGGCCGACCTGTCCGAGCTCGAGGAGGAGCGGGAGCGATACGAGAAGGAGCGCAAGGCTTGGGAGGCGGCCAACGGAACCACCGTGGACGAACTGCGGCGCAAATCCCTCGAGTCTATCAGCAGAGAGTGAGTAGTGTGTGTGTGGGTATGGGTGTGGGTGGGTATGGGTGTGTGTGGGTGTGGGTGTGGGTGTGTTTGGGTCACTCTAAGAGAAAGGCTTTTTTTCAGGTTTTTAGAGAGCAGATTTGGTGTTGAGTGAATACCTGGAGTACCTAGTGATTTCTCTCTCTCTCTCTCTCTCTCTCTCTCTCTCTCTCTCTCTCTCTCTCTCTCTCTCTCTCTCTCTCTCTCTCTCTCTCTCTCTCTCTCTCTCTCTCTTCTCTCTCTCTCTCTCCTCTCTCTCTCTCTCTCTCTCTCTCTCTCTCCTCTCTCTCTCTCTCTCTCTCTCTCTTCTCTCTCTCTCTCTCTCCTCTCTCTCTCTCTCTCTCTCTCTCTCTCTCTCTCTCTCTCTTCTCTCTCTCTCTCCCCTTTTTTTTTTACTCACTAGTTCTCTCACTCTTGTTTTCAGATTTTTTTTTTTTTTTTTTTTTTTTTTTTTGTGTGTGTGTGTGTGTGTGTGTATGACTTGATATAATACTATGACTGAGCCTTGGTTTTTATGGCTGACTGTCTGAGGCTGTTTGGCTGTGATCTATGGCTGATGGGTTTCCTATCTATAATTTGGTCTGTGATTTAACTAAGGCCTCTGTCTGCTGGTGTCTCTCAGGAGGGTTTTGGTTTTTTCTGCCTATGCAAATTTTCTTTCTACATGGGCCTACAGCTGCATATTTTCCTCTTATTTTGATCATATACCTAATCCTAGAGTATTTTTTTTAACGAGGCAAAAAATCCTGCCCCCTTGCTGCTTACTGACTGATATTTGATGCCAGGAGAAGGGAATACTACACTTCTTCTTAATTTCAGTTGTATTTTATCATAGTTAACCATAGTATCAGGTAAACATAGGCATCATTTTAAGCAGGAGAAGGGAATACTACGCTTCTTCTTAATGACAGTTGTATTTCATCATAGTTAACCATAGTATCAGGTAAACACAGGCATCATTTTAAGCAGGAGAAGGGAATACTACACTTCTTCTAAATGTCAGTTGTATTTTATCATAGTTAACCATAGTATCAGGTAAACACAGGCATCATTTTAAGCAGGAGAAGGGAATACTACACTGCTTCTTAATTTCAGTTGTATTTTATCATAGTTAACCATAGTATCAGGTAAACAGAGGCATCATTTTAAGCAGGAGAAGGGAATACTACGCTTCTTCTAAATTTCAGTTATATTTTATCATAGTTAACCATAGTATCAGGTAAACACAGGCATCATTTTAAGCAGGAGAAGGGAATACTACACTTCTTCTAAATTTCAGTTATATTTTATCATAGTTAACCATAGTATCAGGTAAACACAGGCATCATTTTAAGCAGGAAAAGGGAATACTACACTTCTTCTTAATGTCAGTTGTATTTTATCATAGTTAACCATAGTATCAGGTAAACACAGGCATCATTTTAAGCAGGAGAAGGGAATACTACACTTCTTCTTAATGTCAGTTGTATTTTATCATAGTTAACCATAGTATCAGGTAAACACAGGCATCATTTTAAGCAGGAGAAGGGAATACTACACTTCTTCTTAATGTCAGTTGTATTTTATCATAGTTAACCATAGTATCAGGTAAACACAGGCATCATTTTAAGCAGGAGAAGGGAATACTACACTTCTTCTTAATGTCAGTTGTATTTTATCATAGTTAACCATAGTATCAGGTAAACACAGGCATCATTTTAAGCAGGAGAAGGGAATACTACACTTCTTCTTAATGTCAGTTGTATTTTATCATAGTTAACCATATTATCAGGTAAACACAGGCACCATTTTAAGCAGGAGAAGGGAATACTACGGTCCTTCTAAATTTCAGCTGTATTTTATCATAGTTAACCATAGTATCAGGTAAACACAGGCATCATTTTAAGCAGGAGACGTTAAGATAGAATGGATTTTTTGCCTCGTTAAAAAAAATAGACTTTAATCTTTGCCTAGTTGCCATTATTCAGAGTATGTATTTATATTTTTTTATAATCTTAACTAGCTTCTAATTTTAAGATGATATAGTTTTTAATTAGATATTGATTTTCAAGATATTTTTAATGACGCATTCTCGTTCAATATGTTTTCTTGCTTTATATATTTAAGCTTTTTTTTTTTTGTTATCTTATTTAAGCACTTTGTTATTCTACATTTGAGGCGTTTATTTCAGAAAGTTGATAAGTGCCATCAATAAAAAACTTCAGAAAATGGCTTCAAAATGTTTCAATGTTCAAAAGATGTGACATTTTGAACAGTGAAACATTTTGAAGCCATTGTCTCAGTTTTTTGTTCGTGGCGTTTATTGACTTTCTGAAATAGGCGCCTCGTATCTTCTATTAAGTTTTCTCCGTTTCACTATTTTCTCACACCCACAAGTCTCATTTACCTCCTTGTACTAGATCTTTGCCCTGGCTGCAATGAGGACAGCTCCATCAACAACAGAAAGGCTTGAGCTGCTATAGAGTGCAGGCTTCTAATCATTCTATTTTTTTCCTAGTTTTTTGATGAAGTGAGCATCTTGGCTTTACTTGTAGGAAATATAAAACCATATGATTTTTTAAGCATAAGTGGCTAGTTTTTAACCTCAAAGCTTCAATTTTCAGATTATTTGACACACAACTTGGATTATTTTTATTCCAAATGCCTCCCATGCAACACAATTAAAGTGAGAAATTCAGGGACTTATATATTGGCCCGTCCTAAGGAAGAGGATGGTACAGTCACGTTTAACCCTCCCCCACCCACCCACCCACCCACCCACCAACCCAGCCCCGCCCCACAGTGCATGAGAACATTTATTAACATTTTAACCTTTGTGTGCCATGCATGTGTCGTTCAGTCTGTGCCCATCCCCGTGCATGGCGTCTGTTGTGTTTGTGTTGCCCTCACACCACCACTAGTGTTATAGATGTAGTGCTGGCGGCAGGGCTCTGGCAGGGGAAGGCAGGGGGCCGAGTCCTAGATTTAGTTTGTGTATTACTTTATACATGTTTTACGTAACTAATTCTACCAGGAATACGCCAGGAAATTTTGACTGGGGTGGCCAAGATTGGATACGGGTCTAGTGTGGGGTGGCCATGGCAGAACCATTTCAATAAACGGTTGAATTTTCATTAAATCTCTGACTCAGATCTGGGGCGGTCATGGCCTCCCCGTAGATCCACCTCTGTGTTGTGTATGTACTTGTGTATATGTTCATATGTGTGTGTGTGTGTGTGTGTGTATATCTGTGCAGCATCTGTCCCATTATTAAATAACCATCCCACAAATATCACCATTACTGCAAGAGTTAGTGACACACACACACACACACACACACACACACACACACACAACACACACACACACACACCGTTGTACAATTCCCTGCATTCCACTCATCATTACCAATCTAGGTTTTGGCCAAGATTTAAGAAAACATAACAGAGTCTCTGCTTCACGCTAACACTGTTCTGTAGGCCAAAGACAGATGAACACCACACCAACAAGTAGAGCAGTTTGCCCTTACTCCTGTGATCACCATTATCCTGACCAACACTAGCATAACACGTCAACACCACACCACCCCAGTAACACCAGCATTGCATAACACTAAGGGAAGGAGGAGGAGCATGTTAGGGTAGCCGTGAGAAGGTAGCATGTTAGGGTAGCCGTGAGAAGGGCGGCCCGTCACTAACCCCGGCTGTCACTCCCACGACAGGACTTCCTCCATGGCCTCCAGCACCACCTCCGGAGGCTCTCGGAAGAGCTCCCCAAAGTTCTCCCGCACCTACTCTCTCCCCAGACATAGATTCAATAAGGGTGAACAGTGTACCCATCAGTAAACACTCCAGGGCAGGACAAGAGAACAAGAGTGTGGCATCTAGTTTGTGGGTCACTTCTCAGCCTGATTTAATAGTACTAAGACCACCGGCTGGCCATCAAGAGTCGGCCAGGCCATTGTGTTGTCAGTGCCTTGCCTCAGTGTAGACTCAAGGGCCGGTGGAAGGTGTGAGTCGTCCTCGGCGCCAAGATAACTAACACAGTTGAGGCGCCTTGTCTCTCTGAACACTGTGCTGGTGGCTTGTCACTGCACATCAGGTTTTGAGGAAATGTTCTGAAACTTGATGGATGCAAGACCGCTTGTTGGTACATCGGCTTGTGTCTTGTTCACCGCGTGTTTCATTGTACCGTGCGGGAACTGTACTCGTGGGAGGCTGAGAACGAGCCATTCAAGTCTTGCTACTGGAACCATGGTGTCAAATACGGCAATAACAAGCTTCTTATATCCAAATTTTTTCCTAATGTTTGTGTTGAAAGACTAATGTGATTGGCATGGCGGCAGTGATCCCCCTACTAATACTGGACCTTCATAGTGGTGTTGTGGTGTGATCAGCCCACTAATACTGGACCTTCAGAGTGGTGTTGTGGTGTGATCAGCCCACTAACACCGGACCTTCATAGTGGTGTTGTGGTGCCAGTGTGTGCCACTAATACCGGAGCTTCATAGTGGTGTTGTGGTGTGATCAGCCCACTAACACCGGACCTTCATAGTTGTGTTGTGGTGCCAGTGTGTGCGATGGACTCACCTCGCTATCACTGTGTTCCTCCCTTCAAGTGCATCTGTAATCTTAAGTTGTTTAATTCTGTTAACTGTTGATTGTTTTCTATCCTAAGGTGACAATATGATATGCTTCCCTGTTGTGAATATAATACCCAAGTGATGTGAACATGTCAGCAGCTACAAACATTTGCTCCTCCGTGGCACTACTTAACATTGGCATTACTAAACATTAATAAAGGTTTTATAAAGAAAAGAAGCATGAATTTCTTTTGGTCAGAAGTCTTGTGTAGTCTTGTCCGTAACACCACCAAGATCCTGCCCACCAAGGGAGTCTCGGGTTGCCGGGAGGAGGTGGCGGGGAGCAGCCTCGCGTGAGTGAGTGGCTGATGGCAGACCCTATCAGACCCTCCCAGTACAGGGTTCAGGGACACCCCACAACCCTTGTACATAGATCCCTGCAACCCTTGGGGCACTATTTTTGGAGTGTATATAACACCCTTTCTTGATACTACCTAGAATTTGATATTGTAAAAACTTGCACTGGATAGTTTGTGATGCAACGGCAGACCACCGCCACCGCCACCGCCGCCCAACACTGAGTGGCCGGCAGCAGGCACCCCCCTCTCCCTTCCCTCCCTTCCCTTCCCTTCCCCTTGCTGCTCCCCTCCCTCACACACACACACACACCCACCAGCACACTAGATGCCTTCCATGCTATGATTTATTGGATATCCTAGATGTGCATGATCAGTGTTGCCTCCTATGTGTATGATCAGTCTGTGTTTGTCCACTAATTCCCTCTTTGTGTCTCAACAGCAAATGGAGCTCTCGAAGCAGCTTGCATTTCTGGCACCGCTAGCCTCCCGCTTGTTGCCTCATCCTTGCTTTAGTGCGCCTCCCCGTGCCCCAGGGTGTGTAGGCGCCTCACCTTTGTTTTGCCCGCAGACGCTTGGTATTGTTATGGTGTTATTGCTGCCTTGCCTCACAGCACTGCACTGCCGCTGTGCTGCAGCCTGGGTGCTGTGCCTCTGCTTGTCTCAGCACAGCATTGACCTTGTTTAGAAAGGCTGTGTTATGAATGCTTGGTGAAATACACTAACAAAATCTTAATAATAATCTCAATAACAAAATCAGGGTTGTTGCTAAAATTGTACCAACTTGGTCATAACACTGAAGCTTTACCTAATATGGAAAAATGTATTCACTTCTGTATGTTTGCTATTGTGAAAGCCCTCCATGATTGGCTCTGTGTCTGCACCGCCAAGGACAGCTGCAGTTTTGTGTCTTGATGGAAGGGTTTTGCTTTTTGTTCTTCATGCACCACTTGATCACTAATGCTTACTGACACCTTGCACTTTGTACTAAACACATTCCCCAAGGAGTATTTCATTACTTGCTGATTCCAGGTGCTCGGTTGAAATTTATCTTGAAATATTTGAGGAGGAAAGGTGAATGAAACTATAAATTTCACCCAAAGAATACTGCAATAACACTGAAGCTAAATCTGTTTAATGTCAATATTGTCTTAATTCAATATTGTGTCTGCAGGAGAGAGGAAGACAGGAAGACATGCATCTTCAGTTGAGTTGAGTTAAACAGTGATATGCATGTTTGCTACTCCACTGCTGCTCAAATACGGCAGGCAATGCTTTACAGTCATCAGAAAGGGAAGATGGAACACGATAATTATTAACACACATACACACACACACTCACATACACAATCACTATGAGTTAATATAACATTCATGGCACAAGCATTGCTAAACAGACAGTGCAGACCTCGTACCTTCCCTTTATAGTAAGTGTTCTCAGCAACAGATAACATAAGAAGATAAGGAAGCTACAAGAGGCCGCGAGACCTACACATGGTAGTTCCTGTAGAGATGAGACACAAGCGCATAGTATTCAACATATCCCCAACAAACAAATCACCAAAAGTTTAGGTAGTTAGTTTATTGACCACACATATTACATTACATCGATATTATAAACGTAAGAAACACAAAAGGTAAATACAACACACTGGGCCAGAAAAGGTAAATACATGGGTAAATACAACACACTGGGCCAGGTAAATACAACACACTGGGCCAGGTAAATACATGGGTAAATACAACACACTGGGCCAGAAAAGGTAAATACATGGGTAAATACAACACTGGGCCAGAAAAGGTAAATACATGGGTAAATACAACACACTGGGCCAGAAAAGGTAAATACATGGGTAAATACAACACACTGGGCCAGAAAAGGTAAATACAACACACTGGCCAGAAAGGTAAATACATGGGTAAATACAACACACTGGGCCAGAAAAGGTAAATACAGGGGTAAATACAACACACTGGGCCAGAAAAGGTAAATACATGGGTAAATACAACACCTGGGCCAGAAAGTAAACAGGGTAAATACAACACGGGCCAGAAAAGGTAAATACATGGGTAAATACAACACACTGGGCCAGAAAAGGTAAATACAGGGTAAATACAACACGGGCCAGAAAAGGTAAATACAACACGGGGCCAGAAAAGGTAAATACAGGGGTAAATACAACACACTGGGCCAGGTAAATACATGGGTAAATACAACACACTGGGCCAGAAAAGGTAAATACATGGGTAAATACAACACACGGGGCCAGAAAAGGTAAATACAACACACTGGGCCAGAAAAGGTAAATACATGGGTAAATACAACACACTGGGCCAGAAAAGGTAAATACATGGGTAAATACAACACACGGCCAGAAAAGGTAAATACAACACACGGGGCCAGAAAAGGTAAATACAACACACGGGGCCAGAAAAGGTAAATACAACACACGGGGCCAGAAAAGGTAAATACAACACACGGGGCCAGAAAAGGTAAATACAACACCCTGGGCCAGAAGGAACAACTCTTATGGAATGTAAAAGATCAGCAGCCGTAGACTACTGAAGACTGTTGAAGCCGTAACCTGCATATGCGCTTGCCTCATTGCTTGCACCTTGCTAGCCATATATATAATTTAATGACCCATAAACCTGTACTAGAAAACTGACCCGTCCTCTTTTAGTTGACTTAGGAAATGACATACTTTTTGTGATATAAGATTTTGATGCCTATATTTCCTCCATCATAAGTGCTTCTTGATTGCCATGACCTCACTCTTACCTGGATATCTCAGGTTATTTGTATCAGTAGCGACATCTATCCTTCTTTTGTTATACTGGTAGTGACCTATTTTGTTTATTCCTTGTTATAACTATCTACTTTATATTGTTGATTCTGTTTCCATTATTTTCTAAGCTGCTATATTCTTTTTTCGTCTTCTGTTGATAGATATAAAGTAGATTTCATTTTTTTCTCCTCATTCTAGTTCAATATTCTGGTTCATTTTTCCTCCTCCTCCTCCTCCTCCTGCTGCTCCTCCCCCTCCTCCTCCTCCTCCTCTCCTGCTCCTCCTCCTCCTCCTCCTCCTCCTCCTCCTCCTCCTCCTCCTCCTCCTCCTCCTCCTCCTCTCCTCTCCTCTCCTCTCCTCTCCTCTCCTCTCCTCCTTCCTCTCCTCTCCTCTCCCCTCCCCTCCCCTCCCCTCCTCCTCCTCCTCCTCCTCCTCCTCCTCCTCCTCCTCCTGCTCCACACCTCCTCCACCTCTCCTCTCCTCTCCTCTCCTCCTCCTCTCTCCTCTACATGTCTTGTAATCAAACAGCCATGTAAGGACCTAATGGTTTGTTGCTGTTTGTGTTTCCTTTGTCCTCCTCCTCCTCCTCCTCCTCCTCCTCCTCCTCCTCCTCCTCCTCCTCCTCCTCGCAACATCAGCTTAGCCTCCCTAGCTTCACACGCAGGAAGACGCCAGCTGTCCTGCCGCGCTGTACAGTACTGTAGACTTGTGTTATGCGGTGGCGGGGAGAACGCGGAAAGTCCACCCACAAACACACACACTCTGGCAAGACGCAAGCAATATTTCACCCCGAACTCTGATGACCACTGTGTGAAATGTAAACTTTTTATTTTTTTGAGGGTTTTTTTCGAGGGTTTTCTTTTATTTTTTTTATCCTCGGGGTTTTTTTTTTTTTTTTTTTTTCCGAGGGATTTTTTTCGGGTATTATTATTTATTTTTTTTCCTCGGGGTTTTTTTTTTTTTTTTTTTTTTCCCCCAAGGGATTTTTTTCGGGTATTATTTTTTTTTTTTTCTCGGGTTTTTTTTTTTTTTTTTTTCCCCCACACACATATGGCTGTGGTAAATATTTATTGCTTTGCTTGCCAGAGTGACGTGTTTTTTAACGGGTGACGATTTTCCGTGCGTGTGTGTGTGTGTGTGTGCTATTTATTTATGGTCTCGGTGGGTTGCTGACTGTCTTTTGTTTCTTTTCTTCTACAGGCATGTGGATGGGAAAGAGAAACCCAAAAAGAAGAAAGGACTGTTTTAAAAAAGCAATGCTACAGTTTTCACTACTTTAAAAAAACACCACCTTAATAATATAAACAAAAAATGCTTCAAAAACCTCATTCCAAAACCCTTCCCAAACCTTTCACGTCATTATATTTTTTCACCTAGTTCTCCATACTTATACTTATTACTTATATACTTTTCTTCCCTACTTATCCTATACATTATTTCTTCCCATAGTTTCCCATACTTATAGCTCTCTTTTATTACTTATATATATTCCCTACCTGTCCTTACCACTTAATTTTCTTCCACTTATTCCTCCATACTTAAATCTTTTCCTTCATTGCATCTATACTTTATTAGATTCTCTCCCTTCCCTGTCATTTCCAAGCCCTTCACCTCCCCTGCCAAGCTCTCAGTGCCCAGAGGATCCTTAAGTCTAGTGTTGGAGTGTCAGTAACAGTCATGAGGCGGCAGTGTTACCAGCCTGTCATTGTGTTTGTTTACACTCGGCCTGCTCAGTGTGCCGGGGAGAATGTCCGTATGTCCGTGCGATCCTGGACAAAGTATTCGGCCCGTGCGCTGTGACGCTCATACACACATAGCGTACGTGTGTGAGAACTGTTTGCAATGTGTTAAGTATGGACGCTGACTTGAAAGAACTGTGGAGTAAGAACTGTGTGACTCGCTACTGTACATGACCCAAGATAACCCAGTCTGAGTGCCAAGAGAGACAGACATCCTTATTCGGGAGGTCAACCAATATCCTTATTCGGGAGGTCAACAGACATATCCTTATTCGGGAGGTCAACAGACATATCCTTATTCAGGAGGTCACGCCAAGGACGATGTTGCCCAGTGCCTCGGGGAAGACGCTGTGAGGTGCCTAAAGAGCTACCACTCCTGCTGCTACTGACGCTCTCCTGACGCTCCTGACACTTCTACATCACCTGCCTATAGTGCTGGTCCATTGTGGGCTGTGTGTCAGGCAGCCCCTCATCACTGCCCACCCTAATGACAACGCACAGATCCCTCCCTCCCCATCCTCATCACAGACCCCCTACCTCCCTCCCTTCATCACAGACCCCTTACCTACCTCCCTTCATCACAGATCCCCTCCCTCCCCATCCTCATCACAGACCCCCTCCCTCCCCACCTTATCACAGTCCCCCTA
This sequence comes from Chionoecetes opilio, assembly GCA_016584305.1. Taxonomy (NCBI): domain Eukaryota; kingdom Metazoa; phylum Arthropoda; class Malacostraca; order Decapoda; family Majidae; genus Chionoecetes; species Chionoecetes opilio. The sequence goes on from JACEEZ010009138.1 coordinate 29,170, forward strand.
CCTACCTCCCCACCTTCATCACACACAACCTACCTCCCCACCCATCCTCATCACAGCTCCTATATCCCTGTGTAACTATGTCATTCCTTGGTTCCATACAGCCTCCTCAAATCTCAGTATTACCTAACAAACCTGTAACTCCCCCCTCAGTTCTTTAAAGCATTATATCTACCACCTTTTATAAGTCTTTGAACCATGAGTTACCTTTCCCTTCAGTTCACCCAGAGTCTCCCATCAGCCATTTACTCGCCTTTGTTTTGATGGTTCATTCCAGTGTGCTGTCGTGGCTCCCTTCACACTCACACTGCCCCTATCCCTGCCCCCTAGCCCTCCCTCTAGCCCTCCCTCTAGCCCTGCCCCCCTACCCTCACTCACACTGCCCCCTAGCCCTCACACTCACACTGCCTCCTAGCCCTCACACTCATACTGACCCCTAGCCCTCACACTCATACTGACCCCCTACCCCTCACACTCACACTGTCCCCTATCCCTCCTCTATCCCTGCAGGAGGTGGTGAGGGTGGGAGGGCCAGGGGTGTTGTGGAAGCCCCTATCCTTACCACCTATCCCTACCACATCCCACCAGTAGTCTGTAGCTCATATCCATCTGTGTCTCAGGGGAAGGGAAGGGAAGGGGAGTCATCTACAGCCTCCCTTCCCTTCCCTTCCCAGACACACCCAAGGTTTAGGATGAGGTGTAGGATGTGCCAAGACCCTTCGCCCCTCACCCCACACACCCCTGTCTCACCCCTCCCTTCATCAGCCTCGTCAGCCTTGTCAGCACTTGTTACGTTCCACCTTGCTTTTGTTCAGTCAGTCAGCCATATGTTGCTTGGTGTCCGTCTCATGCTAATGAATGTATCAGGCGACTCCGTGTGCAGGTATTAAAGACAGGCAGAGAGGCAGCGTGACATTCATGTTTACTTGAAGCCAGTACTGTATATGTAATAACTTGCCATGTGTGTGTATTTGACATGTGTACCGACCTGCGCGTACATAGCTATGTTTTATAATGCCTCAAAGGACCTCTTGACTTCACCGTAACTCCGCTTCTTGTTCGTGCTTGAGTTGTTCGCCGGGAGTGTTTCGTGTCCGTGTTATTGTTTCCTTCACAAAGACATCGATTGGACTGCAACGTAACACTGCCTCCTCGTCCCTGTCTGCGTCACGTGATGGGTTGGCCGGTGAGGGGCGGGCGGTGGGGCAAGGCAAGGCAGGGCTGTATTGGACCACTAGACTAACTGAGGGAAACTTTCATTTGTAAGACGTTGAGTGTTTGCCCTGACCTTGCCTTGCCCCTTGCCCCGCTCACCCTCCCTGGAGCCGGGTCAGCATAGGTCAGGGTCAGGGGTCACATCCTTACATGGTGTAAATAGTGTACTTATGATTGTAGGAGGTTTAAGTCTGTGTAAACAAAGGGTATTATTAGCGTATGTCTTTTTGATAAGACCTGCCTTCTGTTCTCTAGGGGGAGCGCGGGGCAGGTTGCAGCGAGGGTAGGTTGCAGCATTGCCTCGAACTCGCATTCACTTTTTTTATTATTATTATTGTTGTAGTTGTAGTAGTAGTAGTTCATAGTAGTAGTAGTAGTATTAAGACGATGTACGTGTGATAACATGGGAGTTAGAGGCAATGATGCAACCTACCCTCGATGCAACCTGCCCCGCTCTCCTCCACTCTTCGTTTAGTTCGTACTTTTTTTCTATGATTTATGATTTAACATTTTTTTTCATCCTTTCAACTAGTCGTTATTTCTACATACATTTTTGTTTACTGGTTATCTGTATTGTATTCAGTTCACTTCCTAGGAACTGTAAATAAGTGTAAACATTTATATTGCTGGAACAAACTGCCTCTTCCAGGCCTATTTGTAGCCTCTTCTTATTTATCTTTCAATAAAGCGTGTTCACTGCCTGTCTGTTTGCCTGAGTCAGTCACAGGGAAGGAAGCGGGAAACATTGTCACTGGTAACCCCTTCACGCCCAGACCTTTCCTTGGCTATAAAAAATTGTGTGTTGTCCAGCCATAACATAACGAAAGTAACTGAATATACCAAATTAGTTAGTGGACAAGGATACTAAACAGGTCATATGCATAAAATATTGCGTATATTCACTAAAAATCGTTTAATGGTACCCAAATTACAATGGAAATTACGTTCTGGGTCTCAAGGGGTTGAAGACAAGGAGGAGGGACGCTCACTTAGAAGACTGAGACATGGATAAGTCTTATACACACTTAGAAGACTGAGACATGGATAAGTCTTATGACACACTTAGAAGACTGAGACATGGATAAGTCTTATGACACACTTAGAAGACTGAGACGTGGATAAGTCTTACTACACACTTAGAAGACTGAGACGTGGATAAGTCTTATGACACACTTAGAAGACTGAGACATGGATAAGTCTTACTACACACTTAGAAGACTGAGACGTGGATAAGTCTTATTACACACTTACAAGACTGAGACATGGATAAGTCTTACTACACACTTAGAAGACTGAGACATGGATAAGTCTTACTACACACTTAGAAGACTGAGACATGGATAAGTCTTACTACACACTTAGAAGACTGAGACGTGGATAAGTCTTACTACACACTTACAAGACTGAGACATGGATAAGTCTTACTACACACTTAGAAGACTGAGACATGGATAAGTCTTACTACACACTTAGAAGACTGAGACATGGATAAGTCTTACTACACACTTAGAAGACTGAGACATGGATAAGTCTTATGACACACTTAGAAGACTGAGACATGGATAAGTCTTACTACACACTTATAAGACTGAGACATGGATAAGTCTTATACACACTTAGAAGACTGAGACGTGGATAAGTCTTATGACACACTTAGAAGACTGAGACGGGATAAGTCTTATACACACTTAGAAGACTGAGACGTGGATAAGTCTTACTACACCTTAGAAGACTGAGACGTGGATAAGTCTTACTACACACTTAGAAGACTGAGACATGGATAAGTCTTATGACACACTTAGAAGACTGAGACATGGATAAGTCTTACTACACACTTAGAAGACTGAGACATGGATAAGTCTTACTACACACTTAGAAGACTGAGACATGGATAAGTCTTATACACACTTAGAAGACTGAGACTGGATAAGTCTTATTACACACTTAGAAGACTGAGACGTGGATAAGTCTTACTACACACTTAGAAGACTGAGACGTGGATAAGTCTTACTACACACTTAGAAGACTGAGACATGGATAAGTCTTATGACACACTTAGAAGACTGAGACATGGATAAGTCTTATTACACACTTAGAAGACTGAGACATGGATAAGTCTTACTACACACTTAGAAGACTGAGACGTGGATAAGTCTTACTACACACTTAGAAGACTGAGACATGGATAAGTCTTATGACACACTTAGAAGACTGAGACATGGATAAGTCTTACTACACACTTAGAAGACTGAGACGTGGATAAGTCTTACTACACACTTAGAAGACTGAGACGTGGATAAGTCTTACTACACACTTAGAAGACTGAGACATGGATAAGTCTTATACACACTTATAAGACTGAGACTGGATAAGTCTTACTACACACTTAGAAGACTGAGACATGGATAAGTCTTACTACACACTTAGAAGACTGAGACGTGGATAAGTCTTACTACACACTTAGAAGACTGAGACATGGATAAGTCTTACTACACACTTAGAAGACTGAGACATGGATAAGTCTTACTACACACTTAGAAGACTGAGACGTGGATAAGTCTTACTACACACTTAGAAGACTGAGACATGGATAAGTCTTATGACACACTTAGAAGACTGAGACATGGATAAGTCTTACTACACACTTAGAAGACTGAGACATGGATAAGTCTTATGACACACTTAGAAGACTGAGACATGGATAAGTCTTACTACACACTTAGAAGACTGAGACATGGATAAGTCTTACTACACACTTAGAAGACTGAGACATGGATAAGTCTTATGACACACTTAGAAGACTGAGACATGGATAAGTCTTACTACACACTTAGAAGACTGAGACATGGATAAGTCTTATGACACACTTAGAAGACTGAGACATGGATAAGTCTTATGACACACTTAGAAGACTGAGACATGGATAAGTCTTATGACACACTTAGAAGACTGAGACGTGGATAAGTCTTATGACACACTTAGAAGACTGAGACGTGGATAAGTCTTATGACACACTTAGAAGACTGAGACGTGGATAAGTCTTATGACACACTTAGAAGACTGAGACATGGATAAGTCTTATTACACACTTAGGAGACTGAGACATGGATTCTTATACACATTAAAATGGAACAGGATAAGTTCTTATGGACCACCTTAGAAGACGAGACATGATAAGTCTTATGACACACTTAGAAGACTGAGACGTGGATAGTCTTATGTACCACAACTTAGAGACTGAGACGTGGAAAAGTCTTAAGACACATTTAGAGACTGAGACAGATTTTTTAAGAAGGGAAAATTTACAGATATTTTGTTTCCCCAAGGCCGCCTCCCCTTCACCAGATCCTACACACACAACATTCAATACAGTTTGCAGTTTGTACATCCCAAATAAATATAACAGCAGGCATTTTAACATGCTAACTGGCACCAATTTCCAGTGATGAACAGTCGCCGTAAACAATTTCAGCTACTGGGCGACAAGATATTATTAAAACGTTCTGGTCATGCTATCAATTGTGGTGTTAGATCCAAAGTGCACTCTTATTACTGCATAGATCTTATTACCACTACAAGTGAAGTGAGTATCCCAAAAATAGTATGCCTACTACTTTCGATATCCAAAATGTGCCAGTTATTGCTTAAAATGCACTGAACACCCAAATATAACTGGATAACAAGAGCAGTAGGCTACTTTCCTTGATCTGTTTGTCTGCAGTATTTGTGCCAAGGTTGTTGCCACCTCGTCTTTCACCACACTAGGCACCTTATCAACAGATGCTTGGGGAAAAAAATCCAATATTTTACTGGCTATTTTTATAACTTCATTTTTTTTATCTTACATGAGTTTTTTTTTTTTTTCTCTCTCTCTCTCTCTCTCTCTCTCTCTCTCTCTCTCTCTCTCTCTCATTCTCTCTCTCTCTTCTCTCTCTCTCTCTCTCTCTCTCTCTCTCTCTCTCTCTCTCTCTCTCTCTCTCTCTCTCAGTAATCAGTAATCAGTAATCATGCAGCCACATATAACAAAAGAAACAAAATAGCTACTCAGGTGGTCTGTTCACTAAGGACTTGACACACCCTTGCAGATATGACCCTAGCACTTGCCTTGAGGGGTCACGATTTATCTCAAGAGGTCCAACTTTCAGGTGGTCAATGCGGAGTCTATTGGGGTCTTTAAAAGGAGTCTTGGGTCTTTAAAGGGAGTCTTGGGGTCTTTAAAAGGAGTCTTGGGTCTTTAAAAGGAGTCTGGATAAATTCATGGATGGGGAAGAGAGGTGGATATAGGTAGTGTTAAGTAACAGGAACTACCTCGTGTAGGTCTCAGCCTCTTGTAGCTTCCTTATTTTCTTACGTTCTTATGTTCTTATCCCTAGGTAGCTACATTTGTATCCTGTGCCTCATAACCTCCGAGTGCTACCCAAACTTTATATATGTAAACAATATTCGTGTAGCAAAAACATATGCATGGTGGCGTTCCTCAACACAGAAAATGGGTAAAGCAATGACCTAGGACGCAGGGGAGGTCAGTGATGGGTAAAGCATGACCTAGGACGCAGGGGAGGTCAATGAACGTATCAATGAATTAGGTCATTATCTCGCCTCACTAACTACCCAGGATATGCCACAGTGACCTTGACATGATAATTACACTCACTATAGGTATGCATATCTTGTTATCTTTCAAAATGTAGTTCATCTTGACCTACCCCACACATGCAAGGTTGTTATCTTATGTAAGCACGCCACACATTGCGTAGCTACTATCACCACACCAAGATTACAACTTGAACTATGGAACGAGATACAGTTAGAAATAAACACTAAACAATCGAATAGCCTATAACTAGTGCTTACATAACAACAACTTTTAGAAATCGCTCCAGTAACACGTGTTTAGGGGTATTTAATCAATCATACTACCTTAAAATACTCTATAAACACATTAATCGGTAGGACTAATTAATTACCATCTATAGTAATGTGACCTCCATGGTGCAGTGGCTAACGTGCCCTGGCTACGAATCTGCGGGCCCTAGCTCGAATCCGGGCCAGGGCAAGTCGGCGACCAGCCTACCCAGCTATTCTTCCTTCCTTTCAGGGTTGATAAATGGGTACCTGGGGAAACCTGGGGCTAACCTAACCTAACCTAACCTAACTGTGGTAACCCGGGAGTCACACTAGCTATGTGTCCCGGGGTAACTGATCCTCACCCACCACAGGCTCTAAGGACTAATGCTACGGAGATGAGCACCGAGGCCACGCGCAGCACAGCATCATGACCCCATCTTTACTTTTTATATATAGCAATAATGGTGGTAGGAGTTATTAAAGACGATTTGTTAAGTAGTGGAGTAGGGAACACGAGAGAGAGACACGGATTTTTTCAAGACAGAGTTCAGTGTGGTTTAAGCCGCTGGTCAGAGAGGAGTGTTGCGCAGTGCTCCGGCAGCCCCTTCACTCCATAACCCCAAACACCATATTTCCCTCACCAACAGGCCTATTTGAGCCTATACCTGAGTTAGTGTGGACTGCATACGTGTGGTTGTCAACGGGAATACAGTGTTACCTAATGTTGTAGTGTGTGTTGCGTAAAAAGTGAAAAAAATTATATATGGTTCGGTCATATGGAAGGAATAAGGCCAGTTTTGTATTACTGCGTTGTAAGGTCAAATACGATAGGCCTAGTTAAGGAGGCCTATATAAAGTGTGTATTTAAGTGGTAAAGTTAAGTCGTCTGCCACAGAATAGCCGGCGAGTTAAGTCAGTTTTCTGTTCTCATATTCAGGACAAACTTATTTCCCTTCCTTCCATAAATCTTGACAAAACTTAAGTGTTATTAATTATTTTAGTAATGCTGGGAAGGTCAAGGATATCATAACACCACGTGACCTGCCTTGACCTAAGCTTGTAAGGACGATTGGTCAATGATAGTGATATTAAGTGATCAAATATGGGAATAATGATAATTTCTCGAGTCTATTAATACATTACATCGTGTTTTGTCTTTAAAGATCATTATTAACTAGTCTATTCCTAACTGCTTGTTGTAATGAATCTTTAACTACTCGCAGTTGTGATTAGTAATTGCAAGGTGGGAATTACGTAAAATAATTGTCATTACTAATTTCAGGATTTTAAACTAGTCCTATTAAACAATACTTACTTATGTGTAATACTCCATTGATATAATTTTTCTCAGGATAAGGGTGGAATTACGTAAAATAATTGCGTCATTACTAATTTCAGGATTTTAAACTAGCCATATAAACTAAATACTTTTATCGTGTATATATCCATCAAGTATACATTATTTACATCAGGATAAAGGGTAAAATTGTGTATGAATTACGTAAAGTCATTGCGTCATTACTAACTCGAGGATTTTAAACTAGCCATGTAAACAAAAACTTACTTATCGTGTATATAACCATCAAGAATACATTATTTACCTCAGAATACAATAATAAAATTGTGTATGAATTACGTAAAGTCATTGCGTCATTACTAACTCGAGGGTTTTAAACTAGCCATATAAACAAAAAACTTACTTATCGTGTATATACCATCAAGAACACATTATTTACCTCAGGATAAAATAAATACATAAAATAAAGCATGTGTAAAATTGTCTGAAAAGCGATTTCCCGCGACTTCCACTTTCGTAACACTTGAAGGAAGAAAACGAAAGGGGAGACTGAAGAAAAAATAAAACGAGTTATATAGCCACTTGATCGAAGGTATAAAAAGTGGTGTGGCTGGAATCATGACCTCGCCGGGCAGGATTTAGTGTTAGGGGAGGATAAAGAATTAATTAAGTAATGGATATGATAGGAATTAGGATATATGGATGGGTACAGGAACGCAAATTAATACACTGCTACTATTATAAACGTGATAATTAGTGATAATCTATTTCTTAACCAACAGGAACTCGAGAAAAAGACAAAATTACGAGAAAACACATTGATAAAAAAGGAAATAACTGAAAATACGTAAGTCAGAAGTGGCTATATAGACTACCCACTAATTAACCACACCCTTGCCTCACCACTACGTACATATCTATTACTAAAGTGTGATTTAAACTAGAGAAAACTAGAAAAAAGACAAAATTACAAGAAAACACATTGAAAAAAGCAAAAAAAACTACGAAAAAAAGAGATCGAGTAATCAGAAGTGGACATTTAGACTACCACTTATTAACACACCCTTGCCTCACTACTACGTACATATATAACTAAGTAAAGTGTGATTTAAGAGTGCAATAAAGGGTAGATAAGGTGGTGGGAGGGCGAGGAGCAGCGAAGGTGGTGTCGCCATCGCCATGTACAAGATCCCCCATGGGCCGAGCAGGATCATCAGAACTAGGCGAGGTGCGACACATAACTACCCATTTAACCCCTTTAACGACCTCTTTACTGCACCATAGTGACGTATACTAGTGCGTGGGTGATCGGTGTACTAACGAGGGTGTTTTGTATCCCGCAGATTTGAGTCAAAAGTTAGAAAATTTGGATCTGAATAGAGAGGTGTCGAGAAAACCGGAGGACGCTGCGGCTACGATGAGGTGAGCAAAACAAAGTAGTTCCTCTGCGCTACTCTTCTCTCCTCTCCTTCCTCACTCCTTTATGTATATCCATGGTACTATAGCGAGTGTTCCTATGACTATGTGTACTCCAGGTGTGGTGTAGTTAGATAGCCAGGGAGTGGTGTTGATAAAAGTGTAGTTCCGTGTGTACAGTGATGTGGCTCATATAGGTACTACTCTCCTCTCTCTCCTTCCTCACTCCCTTATGTATAGCCATGGTACTATAATGAGTGTTCCTATACTATGTGTACTCCAGGTGTGGTGTAGTTAGATAGCAAGGGAGTGGTGTTGATAAAGTTGCAGTAAAACAAACTAGTTCCTCTTCGCTACTCTTCTCTCCTCTCTGCCTCACTCCCTTATTGCATGTTACTGGTACTATAACGAGTGTTTTTACTACTATGTGTACTCCAGGTGTGGTGTAGTTGGTGTGGTGTACATAGCAAGGGTGTGGTGTTGATAAAGTTGCAGTAAAACAAACTAGTTCCTCTCGCTACTCTTCTCTCCTCTCTCCCTCACTCCCTTCTGTACATGTTATTGGTACTATAGCGAGTGTTTCTTACTACTATGTGTACTCCAGGTGTGGTGTAGTTGGTGTGGTGTACATAGCAAGGGTGTGGTGTTGATAAATGTAAAACAAACTAGTTCCTCTTCGCTACTCTTCTCTCCTCTCTCCCTCACTCCTTCTGTACATGTTACTGGTACTATAGCGAGTGTTTTTACTACTATGTGTACTCCAGGTGTGGTGTAGTTGGTGTGGTGTACATAGCAAGGGAGTGGTGTTGATAAAGTAGTGGTCAAATAAACTAGTTCCTCTTCGCTACTCTTCTCTCCTCTCTCCCTCACTCCTTATGTACATGTTACTGGTACTATAGCGAGTGTTCCTACTACTATGTGTACTCCTGGTGTGGTGTACATAGCAAGGAAGTGGTGTTGGTAAAGTTGCAGGTCCGTGTGTTGCAGTGTTGTGGCTTACGTAGCTAATGCACTGTCAACACCACACCACCCTTGCAACACCACTACCTCTATTATACCCCAGGCTGGTGTTCTGAGGGTTTGGTTACTAGGAGAGAAAGTTACGAGGCTGTAGTTAGGGTGGAGAGGGTGGGGTGAATAGGTTACGTGGCTAATGCACTGTCAACACCACACCACCCTTGAAAACACACTACTCTATATACCCAGCTACTTTCTGCGGTTAGGTTACATAGCAGAGAAAGTCGGTGCTGTAGTTAGGGTGGGGGTGGGTGTGGCTTACGTAGCTAATGCACTGTCAACACCACACCACCCTTGCAACACCACTACCTCTATTATACCCCAGGCTGCGTTCTGAGGGTTTGGTTACTAGGAGAGAAAGTTACGAGGCTGTAGTTAGGGTGGGGAGGGTGGGGTGAATAGGTTACGTAGCTAATGCACTGTCAACACCACACCACCCTTGCAACACCACTACCTCTATTATACCCCAGGCTAGCTTTCTGATGGTTTGGTTACTAGGGGAGAAAGTTAAGAGGCTGTAATTAGGGCGTGGTGTTGATAAAGTTGCATGCAGTGTTGTGGCTTACGTAGCTAATGCACTCAACACCACACCACCCTTGCAACACCACTACCTCTATTATACCCCAGGCTGGGTTTCTGAGGGTTTGGTTATTAGGGGAGAAAGTTACGAGGCTGTAGTTAGGGCGTGGTGTTGATAAAGTTGCATGCAGTGTTGTGGCTTACGTAGCTAATGCACTGTCAACACCAAACCACCCTTGCAACACCACTAACTATTATACCCCAGGCTAGCTTTCTGAGGGTTTGGTTACTAGGGCAGAAAGTTACGTGGCTGTAGCTAGGGTGGAGAGGGTGGGGTGCATATGGTGGAGAGTAGCCCAGTGTCACGTAGGCAGAACAGTTTTGATAGCCTTTGTCATGTTTATTCGCCCCAATATTAGTGCCATATGACCTCTGATGTCTGGCACTTTCACCTTTTTGGCATTAAATCAATCAATCGCCCCATTATTGCATTATCGGAGTGGCTGGAGGTGTGGACCCGTATCCTCAACGCCGTGGCTAGAGATACGGCGATCATATATATCCCTTTCACCGCGGCTACAGATACGGCGGCCGTATCTGTAGGGACGTAGGGACGACCCCCTTCTTGCCTTGAAACCCCATGCATGACTAGGGTAGGATCTCCCTTGTAAAGAAAAGAAAGTGAAATTGTCGAACAGTATTTTTAGTTCATTGAAAACGCATTAAAATATATCAGAAAATAGAATGTAAGAATAGTTAAAGAACTTCAAATTAAAATAATTGAATTTCAAATTAAAAGAAAAAAATCATCAATTATATTTTGAAATTCATTTGTTTTATTTTGAAATTCTGTTCTAATTTGGTAGTGAAAAGGTGTATTATGAAATCCCCCAGAAAAGTAACATTTTCTTCCTGCAAACTTGTTCTTATCTTTACCAGAGTGCTGCCAGCAAAGGGAAGAGAGGGAAAAAATGATTTATGAAAAGATATACCATTCTTTTAAATATTTGTACACAGCATACTACAGACACAGTTATTAATGTTTTTTTATTGAAATACGTTCACATACATTATAAAAGTAAAGGTTGAATAAAACTAGTAGATAATTATGAGATCAATTATTTTATTTGTGTTGAATATGAGTACAGTATAACGAAACCAAATTTTCAAGCCAGAATACGTCTTGGCTGCATGGCAATGTTTACTGTTTCCTCAGCCAACCCTGGAGGCTGAATGGTCTGCTTTTTTGTGTTTAACTGTGAATTTTTATTTTATTTTTTACTATGCATAATTATATATTAAAACCACAAGTCCAGCAAAATGGGGTTTGTGATCTGCACCATCCTCGTTTAACGCATCACTGACGTTCCTGGAAAACCGTGCATTAAGCGAATAATGTGTTTCCGTTGATTGTATTGATTTCTTGGAATTTAACCCCTTGAGGACCAGAACGTAATTTTCCATTGTAATTTGGGTACCATTAGACGATTTTTAGCGAATATAAGCAATATTTTATAGCTATGACCTGTTTAGTATCCTTGTCCACTAACTAATTTGGTATATTAAGATACTTTTCATAATTTTATGGCTCGACAACATACATTTTTTTATAGCCAAGGAAAGATCTGGGCGTGAAGGTGTTAACAAATTTGGGGTGAATTTCCAGTTGAACACCGAACTTCCTTTGGTGGACGAAACTATTTTTTTCTGGCAAGTTTTGATGTGTTTTGAATTTATCTGTTAACCGTTTGTCGCAAAACTTTTTTATTTTTGTAATTTGCAACAAAAATGACTAGAAAAAACAAATTTCACCTAACCTAACCAATACCTAACCTAACTTATACCTGACCTGACCTAACCTAACCTAACCTAACCTAACCTAACCTAACCTTTACCTAACTAGAAAAAAAAATTGCGACCGAAACAGTTATAGCAGATTAATACAAAACACATCAAAACTCAACAGTAAAAAGTTGTTTCGTCCACCAAAGTGAATTTCGGTGTTCATCTGGAATAATAACAAATTTGGTAGTACAATTTCTTTATTCACATCTACATTTTCACAAACCAAAGCTGCATTTAGTGAGGTACAGATTTATTACTTTTAAATTCGGCTATAACTTCCATGGTTCAATATATGACTGCTGGTGGGCTGTTAGAGGTCTGTGTGGGGTTTAGTAGGAGAGGTGTGGGTTGGGGGAGTCAGTGTTAACCCCTTCACGCCCAGATCTTTCCTTTGCTATAAAAAAAATCGTCTGTTAGCCATAAAATAACGAAAAGTAACTAAATATACCAAATTAGCTAGTGGACAAGGATACTAAACAGGTCATAGCTATAAAACATTGCTTATAGTCACTAAAAATCGTCTAATGGTACCCAAATTACAATGGAAATTACGTTCTGGGTCTCAAGGGGTTACTTTCTCTCCTACTCGTTACTCAATACTCTCTAACATACCTTCCTTTATCCTATTATATCCTCTGCTAATCCTTCCTTTTCTTTATAATTCTAACCCATTCTAACTCACCTTTCCATCTGCCATTCCATCATTACTTACTAACATCAATCTTTTTACTATTATGTCAACTACTATAGGCTATTTTATTTAACAAGGCAAACAATCTATTTATCTTAAGGTCTCCTGCTTAAAATGATGCCTGTGTTTACCTGATACTATGGTTAACTATGATGAAATACAGCTGAAATTTAGAAGAAGCGTAGTATTCCCTTCTCCTGCTTAAAATGATGCCTATGTTTACCTGATACTATGGTTAACTATGATAAAATACAGCTGAAATTTAGAAGAAGCGTAGTATTCCCTTCTCCTGCTTAAAATGATGCCTATGTTTACCTGATACTATGGTTAACTATGATAAAATACAGCTGAAATTTAGAAGAAGCGTAGTATTCCCTTCTCCTGCTTAAAATGATGCCTATGTTTACCTGATACTATGGTTAACTATGATAAAATACAGCTGAAATTTAGAAGGAGCGTAGTATTCCCTTCTCCTGGCATCAAATA
>JACEEZ010009138.1:45000-55000 GCA_016584305.1 Chionoecetes opilio
GATCTTATTACTTCTATTTTTACTACAAATTTTTACTTGATCTTATTACTTCTATTTTTACTACAAATTTTTACTTGATCTTATTACTTCTATTTTTACTACAAATTTTTACTTTATCTTATTACTTCTATTTTTACTACAAATTTTTACTTTATATTATTACTTCTATTTTTACTACAAATTTTACTTGATCTTATTACTTCTATTTTTACTACAAATTTTTACTTTATATTACTTCTATTTTTACTACAAATTTTTACTTTATCTTACTTCTATTTTTACTACAAATTTTTACTTTATATTATTACTTCTATTTTTACTACAAATTTTTACTTGATCTTACTACTTCTATTTTTACTACAAATTTTACTTTATCTTATTACTTCTATTTTTACTACAATTTTTACTTGATCTTATTACTTCTATTTTTACTACAAATTTTTACTTTATCTTATTACTTCTATTTTTACTACAAATTTTACTTGATCTTATTACTTCTATTTTTACTACAAATTTTACTTTATATATTACTTCTATTTTTACTACAAATTTTACTTGATTTATACCTATTACTACAAATTTTACTTTATATTACTACTTCTATTTTACTACAAATTTTTACTTGATCTTATTACTTCTATTTTTACTACAATTTTACTTGATCTACTACTTCTATTTTTACTACAAATTTTACTTTTTTATTATTCTATTTTTACTACAATTTTTATTGATCTTATTACTCTATTTTTACTACAAATTTTACTTTATCTTATTACTTCTATTTTTACTACAAATTTTACTTTATTTATTACTTCTATTTTTACTACAATTTTTACTTTATATTATCTTCTATTTTACTACAATTTTTACTTATATTCTACTCATTTTACTCCCTCCTCCTCCTCCTTCCTTCCTTCTTCTTCTCTTTCCTCCTCTTCTTCCTCCTTTCCTCTCCTTCTCTTTCTCCTCCCTCCTCCCCTCTCCCTCCTCCTCCTCCTCCTCCTCCTCCTCCTCCTCCTCCTCCTCCATCTCCATCTCCATCTCCATCTCCATCTCCATCTCCATCTCCATCTCCCTCCTCCTCCTCCTCCTCCTCCTCCTCCTCCTCCTCCTCCTCCTCCTCTCCCCTCTCCCTCTCCTCTCTCCTCTCCCTCTCCCTCTCCCTCTCCCTCTCCCTCTCCCTCTCCCTCCTCCTCCTCCTCCTTCCTCCTCCCGCCTCCTCCTCCTCCTCCTCCTCCTCCCCCTTTCCTCCCTTACTCCTGTCACCTCATTAAGCATTCTGCCCCACCTCTGCACAGACACGCATCTCCCCATATCATAGCAGTCGGTCCTTGCTACTGTCCCGGCCTGCCTGTGTGTGTGTGTGTGTGTGTATTTACCTAGTTGTAACATACAGGAAAAGAGTTATGCCCGTACTGTCCCGTCTCCAAATCTACTATTATCCAGCTTGCCTTTGAAGTCCTGAATACTTCTTGCATTAATCACTTTGGCATCAAGGTTGTTCCAGGCTTGTATGCTTCTATACGGGAAGCTGTATTTTTTTATGTCCCTCTTGCATGTTGTCCTTTTCAATTTCTTCTCATGACCTCTTGTACTTCTGTCGTCCCACGTGTGTGTGTGTGTGTGTGTGTGTGTGTGTGAGAGAGAGAGAGAGGGAGGGAGAGAAGAAATAGTAGTTATGAATATCTGTGTGTGTGTGATCAAATCTGTTGTTTGTGCACGCTATTTTCTGTCTCTGTCTCGGTCTCTGTCTCTCTCTCTCTGTCTCTCTCTCTCCCTATTCCATCTGTTCTTTTGTATTATATTGCCTTCTCCTTCCTCCACAGATCTGATAAAGTAGCTAAGTGTGTATGAAAACAATAGAACTGTGTGTGTGATTGTGTGTATATATTTATCATAACTTTACCTTCTATTAATATATCGTAATATTTGTGATGGCACTTTTCTTTTCACTTGAGTTATTTATATATTTACGGCTTCATACTTTTTTTTTAACTTTTTTCTCTTTACTTTCTATTATTATTTTCAAGTAATATTTGTGATGATACTTTTCTTTTCAATGAGTTATTTATATATTTTTGGCTTCATACTTTTTTTTTTTTACTTCTTACTTTATCTTACCACTTCTATTATTACTATTACTACTACTTTTTTACTTTACTTTACTACTTTATTAATATTATCAAGTATTATTTATGATGATACTTTTCTTTTCACAGAGTTATTTATATATACTTTTTCATACTTTTTTTTTACTTTTTTCTCTTTACTTTCTATTATTTTTTTCAAGTAATATTTTTGATGATGCTTTTCTTTTCAATGAGTTATTTATATATTTTTGGCTTCATACTTTTTTTTTTTTACTTTTTTACTTATCTTACCACTTCTATTACTACTACTACTTTTTTACTTTACCTTACTACTTCTATTATTATTATTTTCAAGCAATATTTGTGCTACTTTTCTTTTCAGTTATTTATATATTTAGGGTTTCATACTTTTTTTTTTACTTTTTTCTCTTTACTTTCTATTATTTTTTTCAAGTAATATTTTTGATGATACTTTTCTTTTCACGGAGTTATTTATATATTTAGGGCTTCATACTTCTTTTTTTTTTTTTCTTTTTTTTATATATATATATATATATATATATATTATATATATATACTTTACCTTATTACTTTTATTACTACTACTACTTTTTTACTTTACCTTATTACTTCTATTATTATTTTCAAGCAATATTTGTACTACTTTTCTTTTCAGTTATTTATGTAGCCTATTTACGGCTTCACACTTTTTTTTTTTACTTTTTACTTTATCTTCTATTATTACTATGGTACTACTTTTTTACTTTACCTTACTACTTCTATTATTACTTTCAAGCAATATTTGTGATGGCACTTTTCTTTTCAGTTATTTATATATTTACGGCTTCATACTTTTTTATAACTTTTTTACTTTATCATACTACTTCTATTACTACTACTACTTTTATTACGTTACCTTACTACTTCTATTACTACTACTACTTTTATTACGTTACCTTACTACTTCTATTAATACTTTCAAGCAATATTTGATTCTTTTCTTTTCACAGTTATTTATATATATACGGCTTCATACTTTTTTTTAGACTTTCACTTTACCTTCTATTAATGTCGGTACCTGTGCAGGAGGACAAAGATCCGGATCTTCAAGTCGCTCTATGGTTGTGAGACATGGACACTAAATATGACTTGTATGAGACGAATCAATGCCTTTGGTAATAAGTTCTTCGCAAATCATGTTAATCGCTGGATGATTACGTTCAAATCAGCGATTGCACCGTGAGACTGAATCGAGCCTATTACCTGCATAGTCCGTCAGCTGCCAACTTCGGCTATATGGCATGTGGCACGCTACCCTGAAACCGATCCCTTCCCATCGGGTTGTATCTGTAAGAGACATCCGGTCGTGGGGAGGCCAAGGGGCGCCCACAGGCTCGTGGCTGGGGCAAGTTTGATGTTTCTTGTCGGAGCTGCTTGGTATGGAAATGGAGCCTGCATCGGGAACTCGCGCGTGGTGACCCCCGGGAGTGGCGTCGTAGGGTGGGCGAGGCGACGCGCCCCCCGGCGTATGCCCCCAATGATTGATTGATTGATTCTATTAGTATTTTAAAGTCATGTTTCTGATACCATTTTAGTGACCTATTTATTTATTAGTTAAGTTCATGATTGATCGTACCTAGTAATAAGATAGAGCCTAATTATATATACCAGTACGTCATAAACCCCTTGAGACCCAGAACGTAATTTCCATCATAATTTGTGTACCATTAGATGATTTTTAGTGACTAAGCAATGTTTTATAGCTATGACCTGTTTAGTATCCTTGTCCACTAACTAATTTGGTATATTCAGTGACTTCGTACTTTTATGGCTAACAACAGACGATTTTATATAGCCAAGGAAAGATCTGGGCGTGAAGGGGTTAATTAACGCGTAATGTATCAATTACTATCTTAATGGAGGGATAAGTGACGAATGGTGGAACACTTGGGAATGCTCTTAACACTTGTGCATAGAGGAAGGGTAGGTAGTGGTGGTGATGGTTGAGGAGGGGGAGGAAGAGGAAGAGGAGGAGGAGGAAGAGGAAGAGGAGGAAGAGGAGGAGGAAGAGGAAGAGGAGGAGGAAGAGGAGGAGGAGGAAGAGGAGGAGGAAGGGTAGGTAGGTAGTGGTGATGGTTAAGGAGGAGGAGGAGAAGGAAGAGGAGAAGGAGGAAGAGGAGGAGGAAGGGTACAAAGGATTACAAAGGAAACACAAGCATAAAGTAGTAGGTAGGTAGGTAGTAGTGGTAAAGGAGGAGGAGAGGAGAGAGAGAGAGGAGGAGGAGGAGGAGGAGGATAGGTAGGTAGGTAGGTAGGTAGGTAGGTAGGTAGTGGTGATGGCAAAGGAGGTCGGTTAACTCTTAAGTGAAGTTAACATGCGAGAAGGGAGAGGAATATGTGACCAGATTGAGAGAGAGGTTGCAGAAAACAGATCGAGAGAGAGGTTGCAGAAAACAGATCGAGAGAGAGGTTGCAGAAAACAGATCGACAGAGAATAGGGAGAACACGGCCAGAGGGAGAGAGAAGAGAGAGAAGAGAGACAGACGAAGAGAGAGAGAGAGAGAGAGAGCAGAGAGAGAGAGGAGAGAGAGAGAGAGAGAGAGAGGAGAGAGCAGAGAGAGCGAGAGAGAGAGAGAGGAGAGAAAGGAATTAAGAGAAGAGAGAAAACAGCCAGAGAGAGAGAGAAAAACAGACAGACATAAAGAAGAAAAACAGGCAGACATAAAAGAGAGAAAAAACAGACAGACATAAAGAGAGAAAAAACAGACAGACATAAAAGAGAAAAAACAGGCAGACATAAAAGAGAGAAAAAACAGGCAGACATAAAAGAGAGAAAAAACAGGCAGACATAATAGAGAGAAAACAGGCAGACATAATAGAGAGAGAAAACAGGCAGACATAATAGAGAGAGAAAACAGGCAGACATAAAATAGAGAGAAAAAACAGGCAGACATAATAGAGAGAAAAAACAGGCAGACATAATAGAGAAAAAACAGGCAGACATAAAATAGAGAGAAAAAACAGGCAGACATAATAGAGAAAAACAGGCAGACATAAAATAGAGAGAGAAAACAGGCAGACATAAATAGAGAGAGAAAACAGGCAGACATAAATAGAGAGAAAAACAGGCAGACATAATAGAGAAAAAACAGGCAGACATAAAATAGAGAGAAAAAACAGGCAGACATAATAGAGAAAAAACAGGCAGACATAAAATAGAGAGAAAAAACAGGCAGACATAATAGAGAAAAAACAGGCAGACATAAAATAGAGAGAAAAAACAGGCAGACATAATAGAGAAAAACAGGCAGACATAAAATAGAGAGAAAAAACAGGCAGACATAATAGAGAAAAAACAGGCAGACATAAAATAGAGAGAAAAAACAGGCAGACATAAAATAGAGAAAAAACAGGCAGACATAATAGAGAAAAAACAGGCGGACATAAAATAGAGAGAAAAAACAGGCAGACATAAAATAGAGAAAAAACAGGCAGACATAAAATAGAGAAAAAACAGGCAGACATAATAGAGAAAAAACAGGCAGACATAAAATAGAGAGAAAAAACAGACAGACATAAAAGAGAAAAAACAGGCAGACATAAAATAGAGAAAAAACTGACATAGAAGAGAGAGAGAGAGAGAGAGAGAGAGAGAGAAGATACAGACTAGAGACAAACAGACCGAACATAGTGAGAGAAAGGAAAGTGCTTGACATTGGAGAGAGAGAGAGAGAGAGAGAGAGAGAGGTGGACAGAATAAAGACAAGAGAAAGACAGTGCTCGTATTGTGTTTTGTCCTCCTGTCCAGATAAACTCCTTCTCTTCCTCCTGTGTGTGTGGTGGTCAAGAGGGACAGTGGGAGGGTTAGGGGGTAGGTCTATAGGATTGCATAGGCCTATTGTGAAGGAGGCAGGTAGTAGGGCGAAGGATATCATGACAGCCAGTGGGGATTGTTGTAGTAGTAGTAGTGGTTATAGTAGTAGTAGTAGTAGTAGTAGTAGTTATAGTAATAGTAGTAGTAGTAGTAGCATGTAGTGACCAGTATACATTATAGTTATAACTGTTTAGATCTCAGATTTTAACGGAATTATATTGGATATGTTAAATTTGACCTTGATTGTAGAATTGATAAAATGATTGACTATTTTCTCTCTCTCTCTCTCTCTCTCTCTCTCTCTCTCTCTCTCTCTCTCTCTCTCTCTCTCTCTCTCTCTTTCTCTTTCTCTTTCTCTTTCTCTTTCTCTTTCTCTATCTATCTATCTATCTATCTATCTATCTATCTATCTATCTATCTATCTATCTATCTCTCTCTCATGACTTGGTTTATCCTTAACATTTGTTGCTACACACTCATCCTTGTATTCGTGTGTTCCTGTATGTGTAACCTCTCTGTCCCTTGGTGGAGGACAAGACTAACACTTATACACTGCTAGTCAATATAATAGTGCAGACTAAAGATAGTTATTGGCACCTCACCGGGAACTTTTGGCTGTAAGAGTAAAATAAACTATCTTTTCATTGTAAATAAAAAAAATTCAAAGGATATTCTGATGGCTGTAGGTAGTGGTTTATTTTATTATGTTTTTATTATTAGTTGACATTCCTTTTTGGGGGTGGGGGGGGTGTTAAGCATATTTTGATGGCTGTAGTTAGCGTTTTTTTTTTTCTTCGTTATTATAAGTGAACATCCCATTTTTTTTTTTTTTTAGTTTTATTATTTTTTTTTTTTATTATAATATCCCATTAATTAACATCGCATATTTACCTTTTTTTTTTTTCTTTTCTTTTATTTATTTATTTATTTATTTATTTATTTATTTATTTATTTATTTATTATTTTTTTTATATATAAGTGAACATCCCTTTTTATTCGTTTTTTTTCTTCATTATAACATGCCATTAACATCTTTTTTTTTTTTTTTTTTTTTTTTTTTTTTTTTTTTTTTTTTTTTTTTTTTTTTTATATAAAGTTAACATCCCTTTTTTTTTTTTTATTATTATTATTATTATTTATATATATCATAAGCTAACATCCTATTTTTACTATATTTTTTTATTTTTTATTTTATTAAGTCCTTAGAATTTTTACTTTTTACCCATTTTTACTATTTTTATCATCAATATTTTTTTTTTTATCATAAGTTAACATCTCATTTTTACTTTTTTATTTATTTATTTATTTATATATATATTTTTTTCTGAAGTGGTTGTTTTTGTGTGTTCCAGTTCCCCTCGGCCGGTGTTCCAGTCTGTGGGCGCGGGCGGGAAGGGCGGGCGTCCCACCAACGGCCGCTCCCCGCCCCACGACTCCATCTCCCCGCAGCACGAGGAGCTCATACGCTTCTTCAACGACTGTGAGTGTGACTGTGCGCCTCCTTAATTAAAAACATCCCACAAAAGTTTCTAAATTCCCTCAAAAAATCCCACAAAAGAACCAAAATTCACACACACATGAACATATCCACAAAAAACCTAAATTATCACTAAAAAAAACTTATAAAATATACACTAAACACCCTAAATGTACACAAACACATGAAAATAGCCTCAAAACACCTAAATTGTTACTATTATTATTATTATTATTATTATTATTATTATTATTATTATTACTAACTAAAGAAAATCACAAAAACTTCAAGAAATTTTCCCCAAAACATAAAAAAACTACCCTTTCTTACCCTCCCCTGTCACCCCTACCAACCCTGCCTCCCCTGTATCTCCTCTGCCCTCCCTACCTCCTGTATCTACCCCCTCTGTCACCTTTACCAACCCTGCCTACCCTGTATCTCCTCTGCCCTCCCTACCTCCTGTATCTACCTCCTCTGTCACCCTCCCTTCATCATTGCCCTCTGTATTCAGCCTCCCACGTGCCCCTGTCAAGTGTACTTTTTGTGGTTCATTGCCCCCTCTCTCTCTCTCTCTCTCTCTCTCTCTCTCTCTCTCTCTCTCTCTCTCTCTCTCTCTCTCTCTCTCTCTCTCTCTCTCTCTCTCTCTCTCTCTCTCTGGGCCTGGGTCTTGTCACTATGCAGCTCTCGTCTACTTCTTGTGGCTTGCTTACTGTAGTCTGGTTTCTTACTCCTCTGTCCTGTGTGTGTGTGAGAGAGAGAGAGAGAGAGAGAGAGAGAGAGAGAGAGAGAGACAAAAAATACCACTAGAGGTCATGCTATTATTTCCTTGGTGTCTCTCAGTTGTGTTCTAAAGGTCAACTAGTTACTTAGCCCAACAAATTTATAAGTCAGGACATGTCTATGTATACGTGCCCCCTTCCCTTCCCTGTCCCCTTCCCTGTCCCCTTCCCTTCCCTGTCCCCTTCCCAGTCCCCTTCCCTTCCCTGTCCCCTTCCCTTCCCTGTCCCCTGCACCTTCCCTTCCCTGTCCCCTTCCCTTCCCTGTCCCCTCCCCTTCCCTGTCCCCTTCCCTTCCCTGTCCCCTTCCCTTCCCTGTTCCCTTCCCTTCCCTGTTCCCTTCCCTTCCCTGTTCCCTTCCCTTCCCTGTTCCCTTCCCTTCCCTGTTCCCTTCCCTTCCCCATCCCCTTCCCTTCCCCATCCCCTTCTCTCCCTCTTACCTATCTCTCACACATCCTACTATCCCTTAAACCCTTCACGCCCAGATCTTTCCTTTGCCACATAAAATCGTCTGTTGTCAGCCATAAAATAACGAAAATAACTGAATATACCAAATTAGTTAGTGGACAAGGATACTAAACAGGTCATAGCTATAAAATAATGCTTATATTCACTAAACATCGTCTAATGGTACCCAAATTACAATGGAAATTACGTTCTGGGTCTCAAGGGGTTAAAGCTATATAGAGTGTGATGGAATTGGCATAGATGGACATATGTTATAGTACTTGACCTAGGCTTGGTGTGAGGATATGGGGGGCTGGGTAGTGGTGGTGGGGGGATGGGGGAGGGGTCTGGGTGGCGTGTGTGTGTGCCTAGGGGCGTAGAGACGAGACGGGGCAGGTTTTTGTCCTCATGCAAAGGCTACTGTATGCATTAAACCAGCTGGAGGAGATGGTTGAGACTCTGACTTGGGGTGAGGTTTGGGAAGATACAGGCAAGACTTGGGTTGAGGTTGGGGTAGATACAGGCAAGACTTGGGTTGAGGTTAGGGTAGATATAGGCAAGACTTGGGTTGAGGTTGGGGAAGATACAGGCAAGACTTGGGTTGAGGTTTGGGAAGATACAGGCAAGACTTGGGTTGAGGTTAGGGTAGATACAGGCAAGACTTGGGTTGAGGTTTGGGTAGATGCGGGTAAAGGAGTAAAGCCTGTAGGAGGAAGTGAGTATAAGAAGAGGAAGAAGAAAGGATGATAGGAGTGATAAGGAGATATAATGATAGAGAGACGAGGCTGAAATAATATAGATAGTTGAATGTTTATGTTTTTCGTGGCAGCCAAGGTTAGTAAGTACGAATTGAGAGTCTAAATTGTCACTAAGATCCTAACTTGAGTCATTAACGTTAACGAAACAAGCCTGAAATACTACGACAAAATATGAGTACGTGAAATAGTTAGGTCTTTCGAGGCAGCCAAGGTTAGTAAGTACGAATTGAGAGGCTAAATTGTCACTCAAATCCTAACTTGAGTCACTAACGTTAACGAAACAAGCCTGAAATACCAAGACAAACTATGAGTACGTGAAATAGTTAGGTCTTTCGAGGCAGCCAAGGTTAGTAAGTACGAATTGAGAGTTTAAATTGTCACTTAGATCCTAACTTGAGTCATTAACGTTAACGAAACAAGCCTGAAATACTACGACAAACTATGAGTACGTGAAATAGTTAGGTCTTTCGAGGCAGCCAAGGTTATTAAGTACGAATTGAGAGGCTAAATTGTCACTAGAATCCTAACTTGAGTCACTAACCTTAACGAAACAAGCCTGAAATACCAAGACAAAATAT
>JACEEZ010009138.1:60000-82500 GCA_016584305.1 Chionoecetes opilio
ATGAACCGTCCTAAGAGGATAGGAATGAAGGAGGAGAAGAAGAAGAGAGAAGGAAGAAGAGAGGAGGAGGAGAGTAAGAGGAGAAGAAGAGAAGAGAGTAAGAGGAGAAGAAGAGAAGAGGAGAGGAGTAGGGAGAAGAGAGGAGGAGGAGGAGGAAGAGAGGAGAGAGAAGAGAGGAGAGAGGAAGAAGAAAGAGGAGGAAGAGAGAGAGGAAGAAAAGAAGAAGAGAGGGAAGAGGAGGAGGAGAGAGTGGAGGAAGGAGGAGAAGAAAGAGGAAGAAGAAGGGAGAAGAGAAGAGAGAAGAGGAGAGCTATGTTCCAAGAGGATTTATGGAGAGAAATAGGTCTAGGGTAAGGTTAGAGAGAGAGAGAGAGAGAGCCCCGTACTGTAAAAAGGCTGGATACTATTTCCTCTCCCCTCACATTAAGACTACCCCCTCCCCCCCAAGACCCCCTACTGTTTCTCCCCCCCTCCCTCCCCACCCCCCACCCCCCAACATTCCTCCAGCCCCCTACATTCCCCAGAACATCAATCTCTCATCCCCTAACCGTTTGTACACTCTCTCTCTCTCTCTCTCTATCTATCTCTATCTCGCTCTCTATCTTTCTCTCGCTCTCTTTCTCTCTATCTATATCTATCTATCTATCTATCTATCTATCTATCTATCTATCTGTGTCTGCCTCTCTCTCTCTCTCTCTCTCTCTCTCTCTCTCTCTCTCTCTCTCTCTCTCTCTCTCTCTCTCTCTCTCTCTCTCTCTCTGACACGCTCGTAGACAGTGATGTAATTGAGAGAGATTCAGATTCAATACTTTTATTCACAATTGAGTTAGAGAGAGAGAGATTACAGGTATACAAGGAAGCCGGCAAGAACAGATAGGTAGATATATAGGAGAGAGATAGAGAGAGAGAGAGGTAGAGAGAGAGAGAGGGAGGGAGGTAGTGAGAGGTAGAGAGAGTGAGAGGTAGAGAGAGAGAGAGAGAGAGAGGGAGGTAGAGAGAGAGGGAGGTAGAGAGAGAGGGAGGTAGAGAGAGAGATGGAGGTAGAGAGAGAGATGGAGGTAGAGAGAGAGATGGAGGTAGAGAGAGAGATGGAGGTAGAGAGAAAGATGAGTAGAGAGAGAGATGGAGGTAGAGAGAGAGAGAGAGAGAGGGGGGTAATAAAAATATGAGGGAGGGAGTAGAGTAGCCGGCTGTCTCGTGTGGTGGCATATGATGATGATGCAATACTAATGGTAATAAGACTAGGAGGAAGATGAGGAGGAGGAAGAAGAAGAATAGGAGGGGGAAGAAGAGGAGGAAGATGAAGAAGAAGAAGAGGAGGAGGAAGAAGAGGTGGAGGAGGAAGATGAAGAAGAGGAGGAGGAGGAGGAATATGAAGGAGAAGAGGAGGAGAGAAGAAGAGAGGAGGAGAAGAAGAGGTGGAGGAGAAAGATGAAGAAGAGGAGGAGGAAGATGAATAAGAGGAGGAGGAGGAAGAGGTGAAGGAGGAAGATGAAGAAGAGGTGGAGGAGGAAGATGAATAAGAGAGGAGGAAGAAGAAGAGGAGGAGGAGGAGGAAGAAGAGAAGGGGGGGGGAGGAGGAAGAAGAAGAAGAGGAGGAGGAGGAGGAAAGAGGGAGAAAGTATAATGACATTTGTTTTGTGTTTTTTTTATATTTGTGTCTTAACTATTATGATGCAATGTTATTTTCTTAACGTGTGTGTGGGTGTGGGGGTGGGGGTGACTGTGTGTGGGTGGGTGTGGGTGACTGTGTGTGACTGTGTGTGTGACTGTGGGTGGGTGTGGGTGGGTGGGTGGGTGTGATATCAGTTTTAGACAAATAGCACAGGAGATAACGTCACACTCTCCCTCCACACCCACACCACACACACACACACCACACACACACACACACACACACACACACACACACACACACACGAGAATAATGTAATCATGTAGGCGCATATTTTAGACACAATTATGAAGGCAGACACTTTGCATCATTTTGTGTTGGCGACTCACTCCATAAGATTACTATTTCTCGACAACTTTACATATGCGAATTTTAACAGATTTTGGTTGTAGTAGTAGTAGTGGTGATAATGGTATCTTGATCAGTGTATGAAGAATATATTACAGTATTAACCGTTTCATACCCAGATCTTTCCTTGGCTATATCAAATCGTCTGTTGTTAGCCATAAAATTACGAAAAGTGACTGAATATACCAAATTAACTAGTGGACAAGGATACTAAACAGGTCATAGCTATTAAAATTGCTTGTCCTAAATTGATGTACCAATTACAATGAAATTACGTTGCGTCTCAGGTGAATAGTCTGTAGGGGTGGATGTCATGTTACAAGTTACTACAGAATATGACCTCTAAAAATATCACAATTGGTCAGTATAGGAGGACATTAAAAAAAAAAAAAAAAAAAAAAAAAAAAAAAAAATAGGCGAGGATTTAGTGAGTTTACCAGATGCACGTAAATGGCAATGCCCTAAATGCACAGTATAGTGAGGTATAGCGTGCGTGCCGTCTCGATAAACTCACCTAAACAAACAACTCCAATTTAACGTGAAGCTATCTCAAGTCAAAAAAAAGATTGCGCTTAATCATCTTATCAAGCGTATATAGCCAAGGGGCCGTATGTGACTGTTGAATAATAATATATGGGCATTCTCACCGAAGACAACTGAAACACACACACACCAGTATATGACGGTCTCTATATGTCCTCCGTCACGTCTTCCCTCCACACTCTCACTCCCAACGTCTCACTACACACTCTTCCACACAATCTTCAACCACACTCTTCACTCCCACACTCTACAACTACCACAGATTCCCTACCACACTCTTCACTACCACACACTTACACTACCACACTCTTACTAACCAACTCTTCCACTACACACTCTTCCATACCAACTCTTCACAAACCACACTGCTTCCCCCCTACCACACTCTTCCACTACCACACTCTTCCACTACCACACTCTTCCACTACCACACTCTTCCACTACCACACACTTCCACTACCACACTCTTCCACTACCACACTCTTCCACCACCATTACCACACTCTTCCACCACCAGTACCACACCACCATACCAGGGAATTAACTTAAGTACTAAAAAATAAGTAAAAGTGAAAACAAACATTCGTCATATTCTCAACGTCCTTCAAGTTAACCTTATCTTGTAACTTTATTGACGTCTTAAAGTAGCGTACCTTCCTTTCACTCTCCGTCACATTCTTATAACTTACTCATGTTGACCTTATCTTAATTGACCTCTTATATAGTAGCGTGCCTTTCACTATTTGTGATTTGCATTTCATCAAACACTCGTAACGCACTTTTATTGACCGTCATATTCAGTCATTGACCCGAAGATTAACCTGCTTTTCACTTCTCACTCTTTGGTAACTTCTGCCTATTTCTACACAACTCGCGCTGTTCCGGTAATTTAACCCCTTGAGACCCAGAACGTAATTTCCATTGTAATTTGGGTACCATTAGACGATTTTTAGTGATATACGCAATGTTTTATAGCTATGACCTGTTTAGTATCCTTGTCCACTAACTAATTTGATATATTAAGTGACTTTTCTTAATTTTATGGCTCGACAACATACGATTTTATATTGCAAAAGAAAGATCTGGGCGTGAAGGGGTTCAGATAAACCTGCTTTTCACTTCTCACTCTTTGGTAACGCCTGCCTATCTCTACTCTGAAAGGAAATCATTTGATCTTTATAACCATCGCGCCGCTCCGGTATTTTAAAGTAACGTTTTATACTGTTTGGTGTAGGCACAGTGCGAAGGTTGTTGGCCTACCCACCGAAGGGAAGGTTGAGAAAGGGTATGAGACAACTTTGCTCGCTGTTGTTACTAGAGTGAGTAATCAATCAAGTTGGAGGTTGTTTGGGGACAGGTGGAGGGGTTGGTAGAGGTATGAGGTGGGGGTTGTAGTGTAAAGACTGAGAGTTGGGGATGGGAGGTAGGGAAAGAGGTAGTCAAAAGTTGGGGGTGTTGGGTTGGGGATGGTAGGGGGCATTGATAGAGGTATAAGAAGAGGGTTGTGGTGTGATGACAGGACAAGGTTGGAAGTGAGAGGAGGAGTGGGGAAGGGAAGCTAAGTTGGGGAAGGTTGGGGACGAGAAGGGGGATTGGTAGAGGTATAAGGAGGGAGTTGTGGTGTAAAGACAGTTGGGGATGGGAGGGGGGGAAGAGGTAGTCACAAGTTGGGACAGGAGGGGGCATTGATAGAGGTATGAGGTTGGAGGTTGTGGTGTTTAGACAGAAAGAGGTGGGGATGGGAGGAGGGGGACGAGTGGGGGAATGGTTGGGGAGAAGAGGTGGGGACTGTGAGGTATGGTGGGGATGGGAGGTGGGGATTGGGAGGTATGGTTGGGGATGGAGAGGTGGGGACTTGTGGAGTATGGTTGGGGAAAGAGGTGGGGATTTGTGACAGGTATGTTGGGGGAAAGAAGTGGGGAGGGGAGGAGGGGATTGGGGACGAGTGAGGGAATACTTGAGGAGGGGTTATGACTAGCATTTGGGAAGGTGGGGGAAGGGTTGTAGAGGGGGGTTGGGGAAGGGAGGGGACACCAGGGGAATGTAGATGGGTCCTTGCCATTGCCTTGTCACTTCTCCCCTCACTCATGGCATGCTTGGCGTACCTACCTTCTCCCCTCTTCTCCTAACCCTTCATGCCTACTTTCTCTTTCCCCTCTTAGCCTTACACAGCATCACGAATGTTTCCCCTATCACCCCTCCCTCCCTTTACTCCTACCCTCTTCTCGTCTTTCTATTCTTCCCATCAACACGATCATTATTACCTTATTTTCCCTCTACTACTACTACTACCTCTACTACTACTACTACTATACTACTACTACTACTACTACTACTACTACTACTACTACTACTATTCCCTTTTCCACCCTCCCTATCCATACCTTCCTCTAGTCTTCCTATTCTTCTTATCGTCAACACAAACACCTCTTGTAGTATATCTTATTCTTCCTCTACTACTACTACTACTACTACTACTATTATTATCATTACTACTACTACTACTTACTACTTCTACCATTATTACTACTACTACTACTACTTCAACTGCTATTATTATCATTACTACTACTACTACCTACTACTTCTACCATTATTACTACTACTACTACTTCAACTGCTATTATTATCATTACTACTACTACTACCTACTACTTCTATCATTATTACTACTACTACTACTACTTCAACTGCTATTATTATCATTACTACTACTACTACCTACTACTTCTATCATTATTACTACTACTACTACTACTTCAACTGCTATTATTATCATTACTACTACTACTACCTACTACTTCTATCATTATTACTACTACTACTACTACTACTGCTATTATTATCATTACTACTACTACTACTACCTTCTATTACTACCTAATATTACTACTATTATCATTACTACTACTACTACCTACTACTATTATCATTACTACTACTACTACAACCATTATTACTACTACTACTACTATTACTACTACCTACTACTATTATCATTACTACTACTACCACCATTACTACTACTACTATTCTATACTATACTACTACTACCACCACCATTATTACTACTACTACTATTCTATACTTATTCTACTACTACTACTATTCTATACTTATTCTACTACTACTACTACTACTCATATCCCACTTTTCCTGCCATCTCCTTATCACTGCTACCACCTCAGTCCCCAAGGTCGCCACAGTCGTGTCTCTAAGGCGAATCGTCGGTGGGGTTGCGTCGTCAGGTCTCCACGTGTTATCCGCCCCCCATCTTCCCCCACCCCCCCACCACCCCCCCCCACAACCCCCCTGAAGCAAGCTATATTGGGAGGCGGTTGGCGTAGGGGTGAGAGGGGAGGTTAGGGAGGGAAGGGAGGGGGGGGAGGGTAGATGTGAAGATGTCTGGGTGGTGGAGGGACTGGGCAAAGTAGAGAGAAAGGAGAGGAGGCTAAAGGGGAAAGGAAGAAGGAGGAGTATAAAGGAGGAGAAGGAGGAGAAGGAGTATAGATCAAGGAAGAGGAAGACGAAGGGAAGGATAAAGGGACAAAGGTAGAAATGGAAGATAGGACATAGATAATAAAGGCTGATGGATCAATAGTAAAAAAATGATAATGATGATAGGAAGTCTTCCTTGGGACTGGGGGCTTGGTTGGGGAGGGAGGAGGGGAGTGGAGGTGTAGGGGCTTGGTTGGGGAAGAGGAGGTGGGAGCTTGGGTTGGGGAAAGGAGGGGAGGTGGGGGCTTGTGTTGGGGAAAGGAGTGGGAGGGGTGGGCTTGGGTTGGGGAAGGAAGGGGAGGGGTGTTGGGAAGGGAGGGTAAGGGTGTTGGGGTCTGGGTTGGGGAAGGAGGTAGGGTGGGTGGGTGAAGAGCAGTGGGGCTGGGTTGGGAAGGAGGGGAGGGTGTTGGGGTTGGGTTGGGAAAGGGAAGGGGTGGGAGGGTTGTTGGGGAAGATGGTGTTGGTGGTGGAAGGAAGGGGCAAGGGGAGAGAGACGGTGGAAGGAGAGGAGTGGCTTAAGGGGGAAAGGAGAGAAGGAGGAGAGGAGTTGAGAATTAGGGAGAGGGAGTGGAGGGTTGGGGAGTGAGAGGGAAAGGGTGATGAAATGGTCAGATGACATAGATGATGGGAGGTGCTAGGATAATATGTAAAAAAATGATAAGATGTACATCTTCTTGGTAATGGTGTGTTGGTTGGTGGAGGTGGAGTGTGCTTGAGTTGTGTGTGGTGGTGTGGGGGCTTGTGTGTTGGGGTAGGTGGGGTAGGTGGGGGCTTGGGTTTGGGTGATGGGTGTGGGGCTTGGGTGTGGGGTTGTGTGGTGGGTGTGTTGGTGGGTTGTGGGTGGTGAAGTGGGTGGTGTGGGTGGGTGGTGTGTGGGTGAGGATGGGTGGGTGGAGTGTTGGGTTGGGGAAGATGATGAGTGGAGGGAGGTTGGACTTTTGGTTGGGGAGGAAAGGCGTGTTGTGGGGTGGGGAAGGAAAGGGGTTGTGGTGTGGGGAAGTTAAAAATGGTCGTGTTGTGGAGGTGTGGGGAGGTCAAAGGGTTATTGAGTATGGGGAAGGTAAAAAGTGTGTTTTTGTGGGTTGTGGGGAGGTAAGTGTGTGTTTGTGTGTGTGTGGGGAGGTAGTGTGTGTGTTGGGGTGTGTGGTGGGTAAAGTGTCGGTTGGTGTAGTAGGAAAAAGTGTGTGTTTGGGGGTGTGGGGGAAGTTAAAAGTGCGTGTTTGTGGGTGTGGGAGAAGGTAGAGTGCTTTCAGTAGATACAATGCAGCTCCTGTTTACAAACTATAACGCCTGCCATTCCTATCCATCTTATCGAACTTTATCTGGGATGATAATTTATAATGGGGCTGAAAGGTGGATGTAGGTAGTGTTAATTATATCAGGAATTTCCACGTGTAGGTCTCGCGGCCTCTTGTAGCTTCTTTATGTTCTTATCTCTATCATATTTGCACTCACTACCTAACTATAGCCTAACTAACTTTTTTTTACATATCTTGGTCCATCCATTATGAGTATATTAAAACTATCATACATAACACTATAGTCGCCAGTCACTTGCCACTGCACTAATGTCGCCAGGCACAATATATTACGAATTTTAGCATCACTACAGACTTGTATGTGCCACTGAAGACATGTAGTGTGATGTACATAATAGAAACTACTGTGCAATGCGTCTTCAGTGGCACATAAAAGTCTGTAGTGATGCTAAAATTCGTAATACATTGTGCCTGGCGACATTAGTGCAGTGGCGAATGACTGACGACTATAGTGTTATCTACGGTAGTGTGAGGTAGTTAATACTTTTCTATTGTAGCTACTGTATGATGAGGATTATAAAAGAGACAGACAGAGGTGGTAGTTGAGAGTAGCGGGATGCGAAGGTGGGTTGCATCATCCACCTCGCCACGCCTCCACTCCTTGGCTGCTGATTGGCGCGCGTCACTACCTGCCTGCCTCGCATTGGCCCACAGCCAGAATCACCCCCTTCCCCCTCCACCGGTTGGCGTGACGTAGATAGTGGTGGTGGTGGTGGTGGTGGTGGTGGAGAGGGGGTCTAGTTGGTGGTGGTGTGGGGGGGAGGGGAGGGTGGTGGTGTGGTGTAGGGGGGGGCTAGTTGGTGGTGTGGGAGGAGGGGGGGCTTGGTGGTGGTGTGGGGGGAGGGGGGTAGGTGGTGGTGTGGTGTAGGGGGGGGCTAGTTGGTGGTGTGTGTGGGAAGGGGAGTTAGGTGGTGGTGGTGTGGGGAGAAGAATATCTTTAGTCTTCATATTATAATAGAAAGTAGCTACTAAAAGAAGTGTTTATTTTCTCATAGCAACAGTGAATTTGGCGTCCTATGTGTTATGTGATTTTTTTCTTCCTCTCTATCGACTACTATTAATGAACACCCGATATATTTTATGCCACCTTACTTTGGCTACTTTTGGTTACTTGGGCTACTTTTATCTTCACCTTACTGGGGCTACTATTGGTTACTTGGGCTACTTTTACCTTCACTTTACACCTTACTTGGGCTACTTTTACCTTTACTTTACACCTTACTTGGGCTACTTTTACCCTTACTTTACACCTTACTTGGGCTACTTTTACCTTCACTTGCAGCGTACTTGGGCTACCTTTACCTTAACTTTACACCGTATTTGGGCTACTTTTACCTTCACTTTACACCGTGATTGGGCTACTTTTACCTTTTCTGTACACCTTGGGCTACTTTTACCTTCACTTTACACCTTACTTGGGCTACTATTAAATTGGGCTACTACCATTGAGCTTGCCCTGTTTATAGCTTTCTTTCTTCCATGTGTGTGTTGTGTGTGTGTGTGTGTGTGTGTGTGTTGTGTGTGTGTGTGTCCACTCTCTTGACCTTTGAACACACCTCCCGTAGACTAGTGTGTAAGATGGGGGGGGAGAGGAGACTACTGGTGTGGCGGTTGTGGAGGGGGGGGGGCAGGCGTGGTGGGGAGGCCTGTGAGGGAGGGGGGGGGGCAGCTTGAGAGTTGTGCTGACTCAGGCTGACTGCAGAATCCTATAGTGTGTGTGTGTGTGTGTGTGTGAATTGAGTATTGTCGTGTCCCCAAGAGAGCTTTCCGCATGAATTACACACACACACACACACAGATAGACAGAGACAGACAGACAGATAGACAAAGACAGACAGACAAAGACAGACAGACAAAGACAGACAGACAAAGACAGACAGACACAGACAGACAGACACAGACAGATAGACAGACAGATACAGAGATAGACAGACAGATACAGAGATAGACAGACAGATACAGAGATAGACAGACAGATACAGAGATAGACAGACAGATACAGAGATAGACAGACAGATACAGAGATAGACAGACAGATACACACAGACGAGATATTTTTTTTAGATAGATATTTTATTGTACACAAAAATACATAAAAATTAATTACATGATATACCAAAAATTAAGAGACACAGACAGAGACACAGGCACTCACACACACAAATAAGTACAGTTTCCCCCATTGGAGTATAGATGTTTGGAATGTACGCTAAGAAAATGTGATCGTGTCAAAGTGTGCATCAATGTAAGGAAAAACTTGATACGGAGACGACCACATAAGCATAGGTCAGGCGGTGTATGCTACAACATACTGGGTGTTTTTAAGAGGTGAAAAATCTACCTTGCTGCTATGACTGATATTGATGCCAGGAGAAGGGATACTACGCTTCTCTAATCAGTCATTGATATCTTAGTAAAATTATCAGGTAAACAGAGGCATAACTTGAAGCATGAGACCTTAAATTAACTAGATAAACACAAACACAGAAATCTCCTTGGGGTGAACACAAAGACTATTTGCACCTTTTGATGCTCTAGTAAAGGGCACATACTAGCCGACGGTGATGCACCTACGTGTAACCATAATAAGTACAAGAGGCCGGCAGAGACCTAACGTGTAGTTCTGATAACGACAAGAGCAGTTGGAAAGTGCATACCTGGCATGTAGAAGCCCCCCTCTCTCTCTCTCTCCTTTCTTCCTCCTCTCTCTCTCTCTCCACCTCTCTCCCTCTATACTCTAGACTCTATTTCTCCGCCTCCTGTTTCCTTCTAACCTCTTTCATCTGCTCTAATCCTCCTCCTCTCTCTCTCTCTCTCTCTCTCTCTCTCTCTCTCTCTCTGTGCCATATGACCTCTGATGTCTGGCACATATCCCCTTTTTTGGCATTAAATCAATCAATCTCTATGTAATGTTGTAATGGTTTCTTGTGCGTTTATAAGACACTGAAACACATTAGCCTTTTAGATATCTGTGCAGTGTTTATGATGGATCAGATAAAGTCCCGTCATTCTGTCCTTGACTACTAATGGCCTCTTGTCCTTGCAGCTTGGGGACGAGTGTGTAAAGAGATGGAGATGGGGAAGCAGAACGGTCATGACGGCAGAGGTGAGAGTCAGGGAGGTGTGACGCAAGACTTGGTTCGGGTCTGAATGTTGAGTTTAAGGAGTAGTGAGAAGTGATCATTATGTTCAGATAATTTCAGTTTTGATTGTAAAGAGACATGTATGGAATAATAAGAAACATAGAAATAAGGAAGCTACAAGAGGCTGAGACCTACACGAGGTAGTTCCTGTTAATAAGATAATATATATGTAGAATAATAATGAAATAATTAATATGGGGTTTTCTTTCAGGCAATGTGATCACCTATTACCAAGAGAAGAATGAGCACCCTGCATTACAAGGTGAGTGGCTGAATATGCAGGAGTGGCTGAATATGCAGGAGTGGCTGAATATGCAGGAGTGGCTGAATATGCAGGAGTGGCTGAATATGCAGGAGTGGCTGAATATGCAGGAGTGGCTGAATATGCAGGAGTGGCTGAATATGCAGGAGTGGCTGAATATGGCTGAGTGGCTGAATATGCATGAGTGGCTGAATATGCAGAGTGGCTGAATATGCAGAGTGGCTGAATATGCAGAGTGGCTGAATATGCAGGAGTGGCTGAATATGCAGGAGTGGCTGAATATGCAGGAGTGGCTGAATATGCAGGAGTGGCTGAATATGGCTGAGTGGCTAAATATGGCTGAGCTTTGGAAAGTATCGCACCTTCCTTGAAATTACTTTGTTTATTACATCACAAAAGTCTGGTCAAGGGCACACAAAAAAGAGTTAGCAAAAAGCCTGTGAATACTACTGATGGAAGTGATTGGCCACCCGTACTTTGTAGTCACTTTATAGTTACTTGTAGGCCTGAAGGAATGATCACCGAATAAAGTTTGATGTACGGTAACGTCGGAAATACTCGAAGGATGCCCTAGAACCTATACACTCATGGCCTAATTATCCAGATTTGCAACATTGCTTATCAGTAACCAATAGTAATCCTAACTCCAGAAATATAGGTATTGAAGTGGCACGTTTTGATTCAAGAAACTAAAGTGTGTGGGAAAAGATTGCTTTAAGAAATTCAAATATCACATTCTCTTACACCATCAACCTACCACTTGGCATTACAGCTCTCTATCTTGACATTTACAGTAAACCCTCTCATATTCGGACTAATTGGGCCAAGGAGTGGTCCGAGTAATGCAAAGATCAGAATAATGGGGGGGATATGTATAAAATAAAAAAAAATAAAAAAAAATAAAAAATAAAAAATCTAGGTGTATATACTATAGCTAGGAAATTTCGACCCCTAAAAAAAATAAAAAATAATTAGGTGTATATATTGCTAGGATATTTTGACCCCTAAAAATACAAATAAAAGGAGGAGGTGCGAATAATGTCAGTGTCCGAATAATGAGTGTCCGAATACGAGGTTTTACTGTATTTTGATTAAAGAAACTAAAGTGGCGAGGCGACTGGCCCCCCAACGTATGCCCCCAATGATTGATTGATTATACCCCGGAACACTCCCTCCACGCCACCTCAGACCTCCTCCTCTGCTCAACAGTTTGCCTTCCACCATTAATTAAATGAGGACAACTTTACGCTATATATATAATAAGTTTTGCTAGTAAAGGTTATGCATGAATGGAGTTGTAGGAGTATTTTGAAGGGCCTTGGCAATACACCTATTTTTTCCAGACTTTAAGCCCTTTGACCTCGAGGCCTGGTGGGGCAAGAGGATCTACCAAAACCTGACCCAGTCCACCTAAAGCCGCACCCAACAGCTTCCTGACCCTGGCGCCGCAACAGAGGGACATGCACCCCTCCTTCGGGATTTTTTCAGTTTTTCTAATGTTGACACTTCACGGCAAATTCCAATTGGACGTAGTGTGAGCTGGCCTGCCACACATGTCCCAGCGGTCTCGTGATGGGAGGCTGTCTGCTGAGGTGAGACTGGTGGGTGGGTGGGTGGGTGGGTGCTGCTGTCGCCACCACCACCACCACTGCCTCCGCCTCCCATCCTGCTGTGTCGTCCGCTGAGGTTGTGAAGGCAAGCGAGGGATGTCGAGGGGGGAAGCAGAGTTAATTGTTCAAATTTTTCTTATCTTTATTGGAGTCATCGGTAAAAGGGGTGTAGATTTTTATAATTTGCTAAATCGCATGCTTGGAAGAACCGATATGCATGAGAGGGATGAGATGCAGTTTGTAGTAGTTTTCCCAGGCCTCTGCTGGGGAATAGCCTTAGAAAGTTAGGTGAAATTATTTAGTTACACTAGCATTCCAAAGCAAAAAAATGTAGTAATTGGAAAGCCAGATAGAGAGAGAGAGATGCCCCATTGGACGCGTTGATCACTGCCTCATTCCTCCGGAGACAGGCGGGGAACCGGGGTTTTGACAGTGTCCCGTCAGTATTGTCAACGGCCATCACAACCAAGGAACAGTAACTGGCCAAGAAAACTGAATATTTCTAATTTTAAAATACTTGAAAAGTGAAAATGATATAATGATAATGCATGCGAGTGAGCAACCTTCAGAGTTTTTATTGTGCAGTTATCAAGGAGTTGATGAAGTGTGGCAGGTCTGTTAGGAAATGTTATCTTTAGCTACTTGCTATGCAGTACAAAAACCAACAATAATACTGTTGCCACCTGAATGACAACAAACAAAACAAAACTGGCTATGGAAAACCAGGTATTTTTAAGACATAACACACAATAAGCATCCGTCTGGTCGGAGCTTCACGACACAGTGACTGCAGAGTAGAGGTTCCTCGGTCCACTTCAAAATTTGTGGATCTGGAGTGTTTGTGACGACTCCAATCCATCACAGCGAGGCACAATAAGGTCTTTCTAGTTTTCATGGAAAGATCATTCGGAAGTCAGACTTGCGAAGGTACACGTAGCATTGTCAGTTGTTTTAATTTCAGTCTTTTAGAGGTGCTACTTTTAGTTTGAAATTATTTTATGTATTTTAGACGAGTAATTTTTTAGAGTTTTTAGATGTTTTTATAGTTTGATATACACATTTTACCCTATTTCCATTTTAAAAGACAAAGAAGCTGTAGATTCTGTGTTTAGTATATGCAGTTTCTGATTTTATAAAGGTAGTATTATAAGTTTGGTATCAGGCACAGCTGTAGGGACGCAGCCAGCGTTAGGGCCGGGCGGGTGTCGTGAAGCGCCCTACCAGTGTTGCCGTGTCAGGCGCCTCCTGTCGAGTGTCAGTTGGGTGAAGGGGTCGTCTCCCTCAGGAACTTAAGCCTCACAGTACACCACCTTGCTGCCTCGCCCTCCCACAACTCCCAACACGTTAACCCCTTCAAGCCCAGATATTTCCTTTTTCAAGCCGTTATTTCCTTTTTCACGCACAGTTATTAGTTTTTCAAGCCCAGATTTTTCCTTTTTCAAGCCGTATTACCTTTTTCAAGCCGTTATTTCCTTTTTCAAGCCCAGATATTTACTTTCATATATAAAATAGTCTATTGTTAGCCATTAAATTACAAAAAGTTACTTACTATACCAAATTACCTAGTGGATATGGATACTAAACGGGTCATATCGATAAAATGTTACTTATATTCATTAAAATCATCTAATGGTACCCAAATTACAATGGAAATTTCGTTCTGGGCCTCAAGGGGTTACGGTTTCAATGTTTTCTATCCTGCTCAGCCATCCTCCCACCTACCCACTATTTTTGTAGCCGCCAATGTTGCAAGAGAGCCAAGTGAGTGCAGTTCCTCGGGGTTACAACCTGATCGTTAGTCTGTGATATATTACTTTGTTTCCGTCTGTGGGGCAACTCACATACGAGACAAAGTATTTTGAACCAATCTTGATGCTGGATATATTTAGACCTGACATAGTTTGTACAAAATAGACATTGAAAAAATAATTGTTGTATTTTTTCCGAAGTCGTGGAGTATTATATAAGATGAGAGTTATAGTCTATTTTATTTATTATGGTCAAAATGCAGTAAGGAAGCCACGCCCCCTGCCTCCCCTTCTATGCTACGGGGCAGCTGATTGGTGCATTCCTCGTATCATCACTACATCACAATATCTTCACTACTTAACAGGCGTGACCACTGGACAGAGCAATCTTCACTACAGAGGGTGACAAAATCAAAAATCCCTCTGTAGTGAAGATTGCTCTGTCCAGTGGTCACGCCGCTGTTAAGTAGTGAAGATATTGTGATTGGTGGTGATGATACGAGGAATGCACCAATCAGCTGCCCCGTAGCATAGAAGGGAGGCGGGGGCGTGGCTTCCTTGCTGCATTTTGACCATAATAAAAATAATAACTATAGTATTATTAGTATAGAGCTTATAATTACTTGGGTCTTTCTGAAATCAAGGCCAAGGTGTATATATAAAACTGTATTTATAGATGCACCACACAACTACACAAGCGAAACCATATCGTTTGCAATGTTGTACTAAATACCTTAATTTTACAGCAAAGATCTTCACATAATGACACAATCTGCTTAGGTACATATGAACATAAAGTTACAAGAGGCCGTCAGACCTTAACGTGGTAGTTCCTGTTACTTGCACTACCTACATCCACCTTTCATCCCCATCCATGAAATTGTCTAGCCTCCTTTTAAAGCTCCCTATTGACTCTGCACTAACTACCCGATGACCCAAGTCCATTCCAATAATTGACCTCCCTATTTGTGAACCGGTTTTTCCCTTTCTTTTTTAAATCTACGCCCTTCCGGCTTGAATCCGTTACTTCTTGTTTTCTACCCTGGTTACTAGCCATAAGAAGTTTTCCTACCTCTCCTTTATTGTATCTCTTATACCAAAAAGTTTCTTATCAGATCGCCCCTTACTCTACGCCTCTCGAGTGGTGTAAATAATAGCTTCAATCTCTTCTCACAACTAAAGTTACGCATCCCTTGAATAATTTTGGTCATTCTTCTCTGCACTGATACAAGGCTATATCCATCCTGTAATACGGAGACCAAAACTGTACCGCATAGTCTAGGTGAGGTCTGACTAATGCCAAGTTAAGCTTTAGAATAACCTCAGCACTTCTACTTTTAACATTCCTGGTCATGAATCCTGAAACCCTATTAGCTTGATTTCTAGCCTCAATACATAGTTTCCCAAGCCTTTCACCCCTTCTGACCTTTTCAGAGATATATAGTGTACCTATTACCAGGATTTTCTCTACCAACACTAATCACACCTTACTAAAGTCCAGGTCTACAATATCATAATCCACCGCCTCATAAACTGTCCCATAAAAACTCAAACATGAATTTGTGAGACATTGATCTACCCTTGGTGAACCCATGTGAATAATTGACCAAACTATGCTTTTTACAGCAAAGATCTTCACATACTGACACTATCTGCCTAGGTACAAAAAGCACAAGACTTCTGAGATAAATTACCCTTGTAGGTGGTAAGGGGAAGCTCAGTTGTTTCTGATGCCCAGGGCTTGCTCCAGCTCTGCCCGCTTCTGCTGTATCTTGGAGTAGAAGTAGCGATTGACGGCCTCGTGCATCCAGGGCTGGAAGTAGTACTGGGCCCGCCGCTCCTCCTCGGGGTTGCCCACCACGTCCGTCATGGTCTTCAGGTCACGGTTCTGGTAAACACACATAATTAAGATGCATAGAAATTAAATCAGGAAGAAAAGAAGTGTTTTATAGATGTATGTTTAACGGTTTAACCCCTTCATGCCCAGATCTTTCCTTTGCTATATAAAATTGTCTGTCGTTAGCCATAAAATTACGAAAATTATCGGAATATACCAAATTTGCTAGTGGAAAGGATACTAAACAGGTCATCTCTCTAAAATATTGCTTATATTCACTAAAAATCGTAATGGTAGGTCAAATCACAATGAAAATTACGTTCTGGACCTCAAGGGGTTAAGACACAAATCCCTGAGGTCAGGCAACAATCACCCTCTGAAAGGCAGCCACACACGCACAGGCCGGCTGAAATGGACCAGTTGCTACAAATTCTACCTGTTTGGTCATGTCACATTCAGGTCAGATTGTGTGTGTGGCCGATGGTCAGTTCAGGCTAAAGGTGATTGTAGTGACTTTCTGTGACTCCAGTAAAGTGTTAACTGTTGCTTTCTCCAGACATAAACTAAGTAAAGTGTGCAGCATCTTCAAGTGGCTCGGCAAACCAGGCCGCCGGGGAAACTCATCCCTTGATCGGATTGCGTCCTGCCTTTGTCCTACTGCGTTGATGACCCGTGAACACATTGATGAAGCCAAAATTACTATCTTTTTATTTTTTTTTTGGGTTGGTCACATCTGTAGCAATGCCCAACCACAAAGAAAAAAAAAAAAAAAAAAAAAGTGAGTCTGGCTCCATCAACCAATTCGAGGGTCATCAACGCAGCAGGACCCAATCCCATCAAGGAAAGACTGTCCTTTATCTATGTAAACAATTTTCATGAAGGCCTCACCTGTAAGATATTTAAGTTTGCTGACAATACTAAAATAAGCTATGAATCACAACCCACCCTTGATTGCTTAGTTCGTTGGGCAAACAAGTGGCAGATTTAGTGATAACACAAATAAGTGTAAAGTTTCCCATTATAGGAAGTACTACCATTGTTGAGAGGGCTTACCCACAACCAACTCCACCTTGCCACCCCTGTCCTCCACCCACCTCCACCTTGCCACCTCCTGTCCTCCACCTTGCCACCCTGTCCTCCACCTTGCCAACCTTTAACCTCCACCTTGCCACCCTGTCCTCCACCTCCACCTTGCCAACCTTTCTCCTCCACCCACCTCCACCTTGCCAACCTTTATCCTCCACCTTGCCACCCTGTCCTCCACCTCCACCTTGCCACCCTGTCCTCCACCTTGCCACCCTGTCCTCCACCATCACCTCCACCTTCCCAGCCCCTGTCCTCCACTTACCTGTGAGATGAGCCACTTTTGGATGAACTGTTGGGGATCCTTGGCAAACGAGAGGTAGAATTCCCTGTTGGTCTTCAAGGAGTTAATGGTCTCTACTGTCTCGTGGATCTTGGTGTCCAACGTCTGAATGTCCTGCTGGGAGTTTGTGCTCAGCAGGAAGTTATTCATCTGGGTCTGCAATAAAGGGGAAGACGTGACTAAAAGATAAACTAAAAGACGTGAAACTAAACTAAAACTAAATAACTATAAACTAAAACTAAATAACTATAAACTAAAACTAAATAACTATAACTAAAACTAAATAACTAAAACTAACTAAATAACTATAAACTAAAACTAAATAACTATAAACTAAAACTAAATAACTATAAACTAAAACTAAAAGACGTGACTTGACTTAGTAGGAAACATTACTCTATAGATACATGTTACATAAATTTATAAATGGTGGGATATTTAAACTAGTCAAATTTTTTTTTTACGAGGCGAAAATTCCATTCTATCTTAAGGTCTCATGCTTAAAATGATGCCTGTGTTTACCTGATAATATGGTTAACTATGATAAAATACAACTGAAATTTATAAGAACTACTATTTAATATCAGTCAGTAAGCAGCAAGGGGTCAGGATTTTTTGCCTCGTTAAAAAAAGAGTATATACCTGTGAATGGTTAACAGTGATAAAATACAACTGAAATTTAGAAGAACTGTACTATTTAATGTCAGTAAGCAGCAAGGGGTCAGGATTTTTTGCCTCGTTAAAAAAAAAGTATATACCTGTGAATGGTTCCCTTAGGGCAGTGGTTCTCAACTCGTTTCAAGCCATGGACCACTACACTAGCCAATTTAAAAAAAAAAATCATGGACCATCTCCTTTTAGATTCAGATATATGATATAAAAAAAGTTGATAGAAAAATTTGGTTATAAATATATTCCCTATAAATAAAAGGTTAACATAATTTTCTGAAATATATAGAATAATATAAGACTGCAAACATGTTGGTTTCATATATATTTAAGTTAATTTACAAATATCATGAACATACAGTAAAACCTCTTGTATTCGGACACTCATTTTTCAGACTGACATTATTCGGACCTCCTCCTTTTCTTCTTCTTTTTTTTAAGGGTCGAAATTTCCTACAGGTCCATATATGTATAAACCTATAATTTTTTTTTTTTTTATACTTTTTTTTAAGGGTCGAAATTTCCTACAGCTATATATGTATAAACCTATAATTTTTTTTTTTTTTTTTTTTTTTTAGGGGTCGAAATTTCCTAGCTCGAAATAGCTACACCTAGATATTTTTTTTTTTTTTTTTTTCATATCCCCCTATTATTCAGATCCTTGCATTACTCGGACCACTCCTTGGCCCAATTAGTCCGAATATGAGAGGTTTTCCTGTACTGTGGGCCACTAAAAACCTCATCATGGACCACCAGTAGAGAACCACTGCTATAGGGTGTTACCTGGCTTGCCTCCACCTTACCTTAAGATTGTCATCCACCTCCACGTCAATGTCATAGCAGGAGGTCTTCTTCTGGTCCACGCCCTCCACGGAGATGGTGTGGTTGATGATGATGGGGTCGGCGGGAACAGCAGCTGGTTCAGACGGCCCGGGATCTCTGCAAACTTCATCCTCGGGACACCAAAGATCTGAGGGAGTTCAGAGTTGAGGTCTTCAGGCAGCTAAAATAATAATAAATAATAAATAATAAAAATGAAGAAAAGCAGAAGAAAAGCTATTGATCAATATGGTTCTTTTGTGTGGCTTGTACCATCCTTCTTCCCCAAAAACACAAGGGTAGCTATTCACTTTACTGTTGATACTTGTATTTTGGGGCATTAAGGGGTATTTTGGGGTATTTTGGGGTATTTTGGGGCATTAAGGGGTATTTTGGGGCATTAAGGGGTATTTTGGGGCATTCAGGGGTATTTCGGGGCATTAAGGGGTATTTTGGGGCATTAAGGGGTATTTTTGGGCATTTTGGGGCATTAAGGGGTATTTTGGGGCATTAAGGGGTATTTGGGGGCATTAAGGGGTATTTTGGGGCATTCAGGGGTATTTCGGGGCATTCAGGGGTATTTCGGGGCATTAAGGGGTTTTTGGGGCATTAAGGGGTATTTTGGGGCATTAAGGGGTATTTTTGGGGCATTAAGGGGTATTTTTGGGGCATTAAGGGGTATTTTGGGGCATTAAGGGGTATTTTGGGGGCATTAAGGGGTATTTTGGGGCATTAAGGGGTATTTTGGGGCATTAAGGGGTATTTTGGCTCAGGGCCTGTAACCATAGCTGCCTGACTGCTGCATAGCTGTATAGATATCCATAGCTGCATAGACTAAGAGTTGATTGGAAGCAAGAAATGTGCATCAATATAAGGAAAAACTAGATCAACAAACTAAGACAGGACCACATTATACTGTATTCATTTTGGCAAGGACACTCAAGATGGCTTGGTTCCGGCAACTCCACATTCCCCGGCAGGCTTGGTATGTCTCCGAGCGGGTAAAGAGTCAACATAAAATGCTCGCCGATATCAAGTATCTCTGCGACACAGCCCGCCAAGGGAAGTGGAGGCGCCAGGAATGAACTATCGTGTGTGGTCTTCCCAACCTGAATACAGTATAGTGTAGCTCAGGGCCTGTATGTTGCTGTAGTCTCTCCAATGTGTCAAGTCACTTTAGTCGCTTTGATAACCCATTACCATCATAATCATATATACATTCCTACTCTCCCCCTATGGTGAGCGAACAATACCTCCCTCACAAGGGGGGGAATAACACTACCACTACTAATAATTGAGAGGGGGTGGTTGATAATTTCCAGATGTGACTTGATAAAATGGAGACTATAGATAAAACACATAACACCAAACACACACCCACCACCCCACCACACACACACACCACACACCCCACACACACACACCCACCACACCCACACCACCCACCCACACCCACACCACACCACACACCCACACCCACACACACACCACCCACACCCACACACACACACCCACCCACACACCCACACCCACACCCACCCACACACACCTGCTCCAGATACTTGTCACAGTTGATGTACTCCCTCTCGTGACTGTCCTGCAACTTGTGAGTCTTGATGTACTGCCAGAGGGCGGTGATGATGACGGGGCGGGTCTGTGTGTGCACTCCCAGGAGGCGTGCCAGCGTGGGTCCAGCTTGAACTGGTGGGGCTGGTAGTCCAGGAGCAGCAGATGGTGCACCTCACGTTCTTGTCTCCGGGCCTCTTCACCTGATAGAGGAAAGTAGGAATAATAACTGGTTGATAATAATAATTGTATCATCACCCGGAGGCATACAAGCAAAAAAGCAACTAGATAAAGAGTTAACTTAAGTACTAGAGCAAAATATACATGATATAGGCACATTAGAGTACATAGTTAAGCACATCAACCAACCAAATAACAACCCTCATAAAAACATAAGAAAATAAGGAAGCTACAAGATGCCACGAGACCTACACGTGGTGGTTCCTTTAGTATTGCCTAGCATGATGACTGACTCAGAAGAGATAATCAGAATAGAATATTTAGTCTCTGATTCCATACCGTCTTTCTACCTCTTTGTTGTTGTTGTCAATCTGATCGGTATGAGGCAGATCCCAGGGCTGTCTGTCACTACTAAAGTTTCCTGACAATGATCAGATAAATGCTATTCAAAGTAAAGGCCCACGGGGATCACCACTTCGGGCATCAAATGGTAGCAAAATACCAAAAGATGCCGGAAAATATCCCCGTGTGACACATAAATACATGGCTGCATAAAAACATGTCAGGCCTTTGAGTGACTAGGTAGTAGGT
This sequence comes from Chionoecetes opilio, assembly GCA_016584305.1. Taxonomy (NCBI): domain Eukaryota; kingdom Metazoa; phylum Arthropoda; class Malacostraca; order Decapoda; family Majidae; genus Chionoecetes; species Chionoecetes opilio. The sequence goes on from JACEEZ010009138.1 coordinate 81,175, forward strand.
ACGTGATCCCCAGACAGCCATGGACCAAGGTTTTTGTGGTGACTGTACAGAAGATGAACAAATCTGCTCCACCCACCTGGAAGCCGTCGGTCTCCTGTGTGGTGGCGGTGCGGTGCCACTCCACCAGGTGGTTGTCCGGGCCATACAGCTCCTTGTCCAGCTCTATGACCAGGGACTTGAAGAAGGAGGAGAACTTGCGCTTCAACTTGCTGGGGTCATTCTGTGAGGGCCGAGCCTGGAGTTCAGTTTAGGGTCTTTAAAAGGAGTCTGGATAAATTCATGGATGGGGAAGAGAGGTGGATATAGGTAGTTAAGTAAAAAGGCTAGAGTTAAGACTGGGGTTAAGTTTTTGGGGTCTTTAAAAGGAGTCTGGATAAATTCATGGATGGGGAAGAGAGGTGGATATAGGTAGTTAAGTAAGGTAGTTAAGTGTTAAGTGTAGGTAAGTGCAAGGTAAGGTAAGGTAAGTGCAAGGTAAGTAAGTAAGATAGATAGATGATAGGAGCCTGGATAGATTCATGGATGGGGAAGAGAGGTGGATATAGGTAGTAAAGCAAGGTAGGTAAGTGTTAAGTAAGGTAGGTAAGTGTTAAGTAAGTGTAGGTAAGTGTTCAGTAAGTGTAGGTAAGTGTTAAGTAAGTGTAGGTAAGGTATATAGGTAAGTAACTAGGGCTAGAGTTAAGGCTAGGTTTAAGTTGTACATCAGACAAAGGAAGGCGAGGAGTAAGATTTTTATTTCTTCACTGTACTTATTGACTGATTTCTAAAAGCAGAACCTCGCTTACATGTGTTGTCTACCTCCCTATTCAGCCTATGTGCCCATAAATACCTTCACTATATGAGTAGGCTCCATGGAACACATCCGCTCATACCACGGCAAGCATACATACAGTAGCCAGAAGAGCACCCACCCTACCAAACTAACTACTAACTAACTACTAACTATCTACCAACCCTAACGAGCCCTACCAAGCCACACCGAGCTTCCTGACCAGCGATAAGTCAGCCAATAGTAGTAGTAGTAGTAGTAGTAGTAGTAGTGGTGGTAGTGGTAGTGGTAGTAGTAGTGGTGGTAGTGGTAGTGGTGGTAGTGGTAGTGGTGGTAGTGGTAGTGGTAGTGGTAGTAGTGGTAGGTGGTGGTAGTGGTAGTGGTAGTAGTGGTAGTAGTAGTAGTGGTAGGTGGTGGTGGTAGTGGTAGTAGTGGTAGTGGTAGTAGTAGTGGTAGTAGTAGTAGTAGTAGTAGTAGTAGTAGTAGTAGTAGTAGTAGTAGTAGTAGTAGTAGTAGTGGTAGTAGTAGTGGTAGTAGTAATGGTGGTAGTGGTAGTA